>CM031599.1:4288365-4300865 GCA_018398815.1 Conus ventricosus | reverse complement strand
TGTGAGTGCATGGGGACTTTCCAACACTTGTCAGTGTCTGTGAGTGCATGGGGACTTTCCAACACTTGTCAGTGTCTGTGAGTGCATGGGGACTTTCCAACACTTGTCAGTGTCTGTGAGTGCATGGGACTTTCCAACACTTGTCAGTGTCTGTGAGTGCATGGAGACTTTCCAACACTTGTCAGTGTCGCTGGAGGCATGGGGACTTTCCAACACTTGTCAGTGTTGCTGGAGGCATGGGGACTTTCCAACACTTGTCAGTGTCGGTGAGTGTATGGGGACTTTCCAACACTTGTTAGTGTCTGTGAGTGCATGGGACTTTCCAACACTTGTCAGTGTCTGTGAGTGCATGGGGACTTTCCAACACTTGTCAGCGTCGGTTGGTGCATGGGGACTTTCCAACACTTGTCAGTGTCAGTGAATGCATAGGGACTTTCGTTGGACATACATTTTTTTTTCCCTCTGGACAGGGATGCTCATTCATATTAGCTTCTCAAATGAGCAGTTACTGTCCTTAGAAGGAGCTTGGTAGGCAGTGTCCTTCATGTGTTGGAAGGTAACAGGCACCACTGACTACCACTAAAGTGCCTCTGCAGCTGTGCAGCCTCTCCTGAGTTGGGTTGAGGTAGACAATTTCATATTGATGGCTCCCTCTGCATTGTGGGTGTGAGGGCTGTGATCAGACAAAGTGGGGTGTGGTTGTGGGCACAAAATTGCCATCAAGGTGGCAAGAAAGATTTGGCAGAAAAAAGAAATGATGAAGCGTGAACACCGACGTCACACAGACAGAAATGAAAACATGTACTTCTGCACAGTGACTTGTACACACAAAATCGCCACTGGGCATATATCATACATTCACTCCTACACCAGTGATTATGCCTGTCAAAACATTCACACATAAACCAGTGATTCCGCCTTTCTAAAAAATTTTGCTGTCTGTCTTTACAGTCATCTTCTGTTTGTGTGCCTTTTGTCTTTACAGTCATCTTCTGTTTGTGTGCCTTTTGTCTTTACAGCCCTCCGGGGTTGCAACCTTGCCGTGGTCGGAGGGCTTTGCGTGGTCCTGTGATTTTTTGGGCTTTGCTGACGGGGGAAACAAAATTTCAGCTAGATGGTTAGTTGTGAACACTGCTACCCTTTGAAAACCCAAGTTTTTTGACGGGCCAAGAAATTACGGGTGGGAAATTGGTTTTTGCCCCGGAAAAGGGCCCTCCCATGTCAAAAAGGGTTGGGAGGGGGGGCCCCCAAACAAATGTAACCCCCCTTTTTTCCTATTTTTTGTTTTTCTGCCTTTTTTAAACCCGGAAACTTTTTTCTTTTTTTCGGTCTCCCCTTAAATTTTTTTTTTTTCCCACACTCCTTTTTCCCTTTTCTTTTTGGGCCCCTTTTAAGATCCGCCGGTTTCCGTGCGGTTGCGACCTGTGTCGGGGGGGGATGAGACCCTGGTGTTGAGGGGGCCAGCGTTTTCCAAAACACATCACTTTGGCTCGGACTCTCCAAGACAGGGAGTAAAACCTTGGCCCGGGGGGTTTAACAAACGCCCCCTTCGGGGTTTGGGGTAAAAACGGGGCATTTCGTTTTCTTTTTTGGGCGGGCCCCAAGATAACCCCTGAGTGCCCAGCTCCATGTTCCCGGGAGTTTGGGAAATTGATCGGGGGGATAGGGGTTGGGGTAGGTTTTTTTTCTGTTTATATCCCCTCCGAAGCCGGGAAAGGGGGGCAAGACAGTAAACGGGCCCTTTGGCCCCTTAGTTTAAAACTCCAAGGGGGGGAAAAAGGGGAGGGATGAAATATAATAAAATAAAACAGGGTTTTTTTAAAAAAAAAACCCCCCCCAAAAAGGAAGGGGAAAGGGGCAGCATCCCCCTTTTTTCCAGAGGATTTTTCAAACAGAAAAGCGATTCTGAAACTGAGGAAAACAAACAGAAGACGGGTTTCTGGGTTTCTGGCTCGTGAAGGGAAGGGACGGAGAGGAAAGACCCCCTTTAAACTCTGGGGGGGGCCCTTTTTGGGCCATCCCAAAAGGCTTTAAAATTCTAGCATTTGACCCCATTCAGTAAAAGGTATAAAGGAAGGCTCTTTTAAAAAACATTTTGGTCGATCAAAAAGCAATCAAAAACAACTGTTAAAGGGGAAACCCAAAGAATTTGGACAGGGAGTTTCCGGGGGGTGACTCCACATAAACAGTTAAAATTTTCCCCAAAAAGTGTGTTTCCGCGGGAAAACAAATCAGGGGTCCAGAGGAAAAATCAAAAAACGGAACTGTGCGCCCCAAAGGGGTGTGACGGAGGTGCGCAGGGTAAAGGGTTAAAAGGAAAGGTTCAGAGAGAGTGGACACCAACACCCTTTTTTCCCTGACTTTTCCAAAAAACCCTGTCTGCCTTTCCCGGGCATCAAAGTCCCGGGTTTCCTTAAAAATTTAGGGTTTACTGTATGTTGCCGTCCCCGTTAAGGTGTTTCAGATCCAGAGGGTTTTGGGCCCTGTCCCGAGACCGGGGGTTCTGGGGAGGAGGTGTGCGGAAATTTTCGCAAGGGCCCAACCCCCCTGATGGGGCCGGGAAAAACCGGCCCCATTGGGCAAACGCGGGGGCGACCATTTCCTCCTCTTCAAAAAAATTGTCCTCTGTGGATTCAGGGGAAACGGGGAAAAAAAAGAGTTAAGACCGGGAAAAGGGGAAAATCTCCCTTTTTTTAAAACCCGCAAGCAGGTTGTGGGCATCGACGGCCACAAACAAACTTTATATGCTTCGGGCCCTAAAAAAAAATTTCCCTCGGGCAAATTCCGCTGCCAACTGTGAAATTTTTTCTTTTCAAAGGGCTACGCAAGGAAAAAACGTCAAACTCTGGGGGAAAACAAAGGGCCACCACCGTCCCAACCCACATTTATTCCCCCTGGGGGAGGCAAAAAATTTCCCCCACCCCTTTAGAAAATACCCACATCTACAACAACTGCTGCTGGGGGAGATTAAAAAAAAAACACCCGCAACCTAATTCCTCTGTCCAGTGCCCGTGGGGCCCGGGAAAATTCAACCCCCGGGGTTTTGGAAAATGGGGGAGATGAGGAAGAAAAAACCCCCCATTTCCCCCAAAACCAGACCTCCAAACCCTCTCCAAACTCCAGGCCCCTTTTTCAAACCCGCGGCCCAATCTGCCAGCAGGTCCAAAAACCACCACAATTCCCCGGAAAAATTTCTAAAAATTTTCCCATTAGATGCGGACGTTGAAGAGGAGAAGACCTGGGTTTTCCCCTCCTTTTTGCCCCTGCTTTTCCATGGGGGTAGAACAAAATTCCATTGTAAAAACCGGGGGTCAAATTTCCCCAAATTTTGAGGAGCTGCAGCTCTGTGTCGTCTCTTTAAAAATTTTCCGCGTGGGTCTTCAAGAAACTCAAATTCAAATCCAGAAGAACCCTTTTTACCTTTTCCCCCGGGTTTATATTCTTTTTTGAAAACCCGCCCCCAAACCTTTTCCCCTTGGGGAATGTCGGGGGGTGTTTCCCTTCTACCCCCACACAAAACTTTTTGGTAAAGTCCGCATTCGTTTTACCTCCCCAGGGTGAAGGGTGCGAGAGTCACCCCCCCCACAAGACTGTGCAATCGTTCCCCTTTTTTCCTTCACCCCTTCGTCCCCGGTTTTTCCCTCAGGACCTGTCAGTCCGATAGAAAACCTTTTCCCCAAACCCTTTTTTCTTTGGGTGACTTTTAACGGTCCAATCCTCTTTTTGGGGGAGGGCCAGTACGTCATCCAGAAAGGGTTTTTCTAATTGAGGGTGTCCCTTTCCCGATTTGGGGTTTTTTGTTTTCTGAACGACAGATCGGCAACTTATTTTCCCCTCTTCCACAGGGTTCACTTTTCGTGCTTAGATTTGTTTGGTTTTTGACCCCTTTTTGCTGGTCCTTTGGGCTAGAGTGGTCGGGCCATGACGATCTGCCAAGTGGGCCCTTTTTCCCTGTTCTTTTACGCCCCTATTAAAATGAAAACCCCCCCTTCTGGCCCCTTTTAACCTCCCCAATTTTTAAGGAAAACAAACTGGGAAACAAAATTTTTAAAAAGCACTATTTTAAAAGAAATTCCCCGGACCCAAAGAAATTTTTTTCAGAGTCCCCGAAACCAGGGAAAACACTGACTAAAAAACCGTGATCCCTTGTAACAACCTGTATTCCCCGTGTCTTCCCCCAAAAAACCCCCCAAAAGCCCAAAAACACCCTGGTTTCAAATTTAGACTGCCCAAAAAATTTCAAAAGGGTTTGCAAACGGGCTCAGCGTCGGGTAAAACCAACGACCTTTTGGTCCCAACGCTTTGAGCCCATCAGAAAAATCCGTGCTAAAAAAAGAAACAAACCTTTTTAAAATCAAAAAACGTCGGTCCTTTGGGGAAACTTCTGGGTCCAGGGGACATCTAAAACTTCCAAGAAAAAAGCTGGGGAACCCCATTTGAAAAAATAAAAAAAAGGGGAAAAACACCAACCCTCCCCTTCCCTCAATTTTTAAAATTGCTTTATTCTCCCAAACACTTACCAACAAGTGTTGCCAATCTGTTGGCCTCCACCCTTTCCCAAAAGAACATCCTCTTTTTCAAATAAATCCGCAGTCTTTTTAAGAAACCAAAAAAGGTTTTGAGAAAATCCCTTTATACAATTTCACATCAACAACTCGAAACCCAAAATCTTCCCTTTTTCAAAAACGTTGAAAAACCCAAAACACTTTTCAAACCGCACGAAATTTTGCCCCCCTTGGCTGGAAGACATTCACCCATCGGTTTTTAAAAAATTTTCCCAGAAAGCTGTCCCCCAGACCTTCTCCAAGTCATAAAACCCTACTGGACCCCAGGGGCCTTTTTTTGCCCTCCTGGCGGGAAAACCCTGAAACATTTTTCCCTTCCAAAGCCTGGAAAGGACCTTTCCAACCCTTTTTCCCAAATATAGGGCCCCAAAGGGTCTTTACCAGCTGGGCTCTGGAAAAATAAGGAAAAAATGGTCCCCAAATCCCTTTTGAAAGTGGAAGCGGAAAACCCATGGTCTTTTTGGCCCGGGAACAGTGCGGTTTTCCGGGAAATACCACGGGGACGGTTTTACCCCTAATCCGCTGGAAACCACCAATCCCGCAACGCCTTTTTTAACAAAAAACAGCATTTGGGCCCCAAACTTTTTCGACCTGAAAAGGCGGTACGACAACCACGTGGAAAACAGGAAGGGCCTCATGGACCCACATAAATTGGTTTTTTGGGGCACCTCCTCTGTTCATGGGCAAAACTTTTTAGCCGTCCCAGTTTCCGGTGCGTGTTGGCACCACACCCTTTTTCTGACAACCAAGGGCAGAGTTGGGTTGTTCCTCCGGGGACATCCTTTTTTCCCGCCCTTTTCAAAAAAAAAATTAAGAATTGCCCCAAATCGTAAACCGGGCACCGAGTCCTCCGGGGTTTTTTGTGCCCTTTTCGCGTATGCAGTTTTGGGGGGCTTCTACCACAGTGTAAAAGCGTCGACTCCCCAAAATTTGGGGCAACAGAATTTCCCAAAAGTGGGGCCCAGGAAAACGGGTTTTCCTTTTTCACCCCAACCAAAACTCATTTAAATTTATTTCCCCCCAAAATTTCGTCCTATTTCTTTTTAAGATCCCCGAAAAACGTCTTTGACAAATTTCCCCCCTTCCAGTTGTAAAAGAACCAAATTCCTGGGAAATTATTTTTGGAACCCAAAAACTCAACCTTTTTTTCACCCCATCAAAAACCTCAAAACCCCTTGCCAAAAGCCTGAAATTCTGCGGTCCCTGACAACAAAACCGCCCGGGGCCTGATAAGAAAAAAATTTGGGGTGCCCCCTCTACAGAACCTTGGCCGCCAAACGTAAAACGGTAGTTTCCGGTACGGGCCCGCAAGACCCCTTACCCAAACTTTAGGACCCCAAACCACCTTCAAGGGGTTTTTTCTCGTCTTGGAGCGTTCCGCACCCCCCCCTGTGTACCCGCCCGTACGCAGAGGTTTTGAACCCTTTTATTGTCCAACCGCAGGCTGAAACTGTCTTTGAATTTTTTATAACCACTGTTCTTTAGGGAACCGCAGAAACCGGCCAAAACTGGGTCTTTGTCCTTTTTTGTTTCCCAAATAAGTTTGAAAACAACCCTAAAGGAATTTCCCCGTTTGGTCTTTCTATGCAGCCCCTCACCCTGGGGGGAATGCAAAGGCAGACCTAGGAGTTGTGTCGGATTTTTCTAAGGGTTTCCGGGAAAAACCTCCGGTTGGAAACCCCTTACAGCCAGATAAATTTATTTCGGGTCTTGCACATTTTTCGGGAAAGATCTAAACCCGCTCTCCGGCGTAAAAAGCTTTGAATGCTGAATCTCTTTTTTCCAAAATTTTCCCCCTTTTCAAAAAGTTTTCACGACTTTTTTCCCAAATCTTTAAGAGGGAGGGCCTGGCAGCCCACTGCCCTGGGCCCCCTCTCAATACTGTTGAAACAAAATTCATTCAGCTCAGTATAAATTTCCTGCGAACTTTCTGCTCTTTGGGTTTTTGGGTTTGAAAATAATATACAATCTCGAAGGGGGGACCCTTTCTGGTTTCTGGCGGATTCGCTGTCAGCTTTTAGGGATATAAAAACCCCCGGCCCCAAAAAAACCTTTAGCAAACCAGAACTTTTACTTTTTTTTTTAATTTTTTCCAAATGAAGGGGGGACGGGTTTCAACAATTCTCTTGCTTGGGGCCTGGGCATGTTGGCAATCGGGGGGGAACAAATGGTATCGTTTAAACCAAAAACGCCCCCAAGAGAGAAAAATGGTTTCCCAACATTTTTTATCCCCCGGGTCAACGTGAAACCCCCAAAACAACGATTATGTGAAAACCTTGGCAGGGGGGAATTTGGGAAAACACAGACAAATAACAAACTCTTTCGATCCGTCCCAAACCTTAAGGACTTCCCCCCTCCAAATTTGGGAGTCCTAAAGGGAAACGGTTTTGTGCCGGCTGCACACCGGCCCAAAATTTTGTATTTTTCCCATGCTTTTCCTTTTAAAGAGTGAAGAAGCTCCGGGGGTGGGATTTCCATGTCATGCGCCACTTTACAATGAAACATGTTCCCATTTAGATTTTTGGACTTGGGCCCCAAGGAGACCAAAAAACTTTTTTTAAAAGGCGGAGCCATGAAGAAACCTGTTCAAGGGGTGGGCCCCCTGACGGATCCTTGGTTTTGAGAAGGGTTAAAAAATTTTTTATCGTTTAAGATTTTAAAGCAAAAAAGATTTTTTTAACCAAAAATTTCTGGGGCGTTTTTTACGATTTCTTTTAAAAAGATGGTGAAAATTTTTTTTTTTTTTTTTTTTTTTTAAAAGACTGGTTTTTGATTTTAAAAGGGTGACAGCCCGATAAAGGCCCTTTTTCGGGCGGCCTTTTGGGGATAAACCAAAAAATTTTCTTAAACTAATTTGCTTTTTCAAATCACTTTCTGTTGTTGCCTTTTTTTTACGTCAACTTCCCGTTTGTTTTGCCTTTGGCTTTACAGCAACTTCTGTTTTTGTGCCTTTTGTCTTTACAGTCAAACCCTTTTGTTTGGGGTGCCTTTTTTTTTTTACCTTCATCTTCTGTTTTTTGGCCTTGTTTTTTCTTTAACGTTCATCATCTGTTTTGTGTGCCCTTTTTTTCTTTTTCAACATCTTCCCGTTTGTGTGCCTTTTGTGGACTTTCTTGTCCTTTTTTTCCCAGAACTTTTTGTACACTTATTCCTGGTGACAACTTTTCGACATGCTTTTCTCTTTTTGTTGTGAACTGGTGACTAGGTAGGCGAAAATTTTACACTCCATCCTGGGGTGGACACTGGGTTTTTCATTATTTTAGTGACTATTTAAATTGTATGACTTGGGGTTTCCTCCTTTTTTGTTTTTCATTCTGAAATTTTTTTTTCTCTTTTTTTTTTTTTTTTTTAAAAAATTTAAAAAAGAAAAGAAAATTGGTTTGAAAAAACCGGGAAAAAAGGCTTTGTGTTCCAGTACGGCCTGATTTTTTAACTTCCATAAAGGGATAAACAACAATCCCAGGTGCCACGTTTTGCTTCTTACTTAGGCCCCTTTCCCCCCCTGCCAGAGCATTTGGCCCACCAACAACTGCACGCCAACGAAACCCAAAGGGCCTGTGGGAATTTCCGGGCCCCCGCTTTACCCCCCCTCGCCTGGGATAGCAAACAAGGGGCCCGCCCCCCGGGGGTTTCTTTTTGGGCTTCCCCGCTTTTTCCCTTTTTCCTTGGGGGAAATTTCCCGAACAGGGGGTTTTCCCCGGTGGGTTTTGTCCAGGGGGCTTTCGAAACGGGGTGTCCTATCCAAAACCACCACCATCTTCTTTTTTAAAGGGGTAAGGGGGCCATGTCAAACATTGGTTTTTGTTGTGGGCTTCTTTCCAAAATTGACCTTTAACCCTCTTGAGTTTTGACGGCCCTGAAAGGGGCCAGTTGGGTTTGGGTTTTGGGCTTAATGAGGGGAAAAAGTTTTAAACCTGTACACTAATACTTTGACAAGAAAAAACTTACCTCATACACACAAACACAAGGGAAACAAACCCCATGCACGCACAAAGCAAAATACACTCATACACATCCACATGAATGTGGGCGCTCAAAAATCACACTCACACACGCAGTACACAAACATATGCCAACACAAACACCCCAACACACACACACACACACACACACATCCATAAATCTGAAAGGTTATCCACTTTGGGAAATAGAAAAGCCCCGTCCTTTTTAAAAGAAAAAAAAAACCAAAAAAAGGGGGAAAGAAAGGGGGAAAGGGGGGAGGGTTTACAAGCCATTTTCACATTCTCCTCTTCTTGTAATATTTTCTTTCTTTTTCTTTCCTTTATCTGTTTTTCTTTCATGTTTAGTCTTGTCTTCTTTTCTTCCATTTTCTCCTTCCTTTCTTGTCTTTTTTTTTTTTATTTTTTTTTACCCCATTCCCCTTTTTTTCTCTCCAGTTAATCTCTCATATCTTTTCATTCTTTTGTTTGCTCCATTTTTTTTGTTTTTGTTGTTTTTAATCCTATTCCCCCATTCTTTCCTTTCTTTTGAGGGGAGTAAGCTTCCATCAATTGTTGTTGCTGTTAGAGAAGCAGGAGTGTACAAACCACCAGTTCATCTTCATTGAGTAGTCGGGGACAGGCACCCAGTGCTTGCTTGTGGAGATGCAGAGCATAGACTGCAGGGAACCTGTCTCAAGGCCCCCGCCTTGTAACAACACACCCCCTCCTCCCACCCCCCACCCCCCTCCAATCCCATCCCTGTAATTACCTTTATTTCCAGACTACAGAATAATACTTTCACATCCAGACTACAAAATAATAACACCCCACCCCCACCACCCCAAAAAAAAAAAAAAAAAAATCTGACCAAGGTCTGTTTTATTGAGAGAAGCTCCCACTACATGGTTGGATGGGTTCTGTCACCCCCCCTCCCCCCCTCCCTTTTCCCCCCAAATGCACATAATTCACACAATAAAATGTCATTTCTTCCCGACTTCTTGTTTATTTGAGCATGGATTTTATCCCCTAAAATCAGATCTGAGCCGAGTTGTTCATTTTCCAAGCTTATGTCCAGCGCTTTTGGTTTTGAATTGCTGGCAATTCTCGCCAGGAGACCGAATGTTTCTGGAGCTCTGTTCTAAGAATAGCTCAACTGGTTCTTGATCTCTTTTAAGTTGTGAAGCTTTTGAAGGAATGGTCAGAGATGATGAGTTGAGGAGCGCAGTTATGTTTGAAAGTTAGTGCTGTCACTGCAATAAGTGGCAACACTGGAAATTGATAGAGACTATTTTCTGCAGAACTACAGCAGATTTTTGGTATCATTCAAGCAAACAGACATGATACATAAATTCAGGATAATGAAAGAAATTTTGAATGCATAAGTAATTAGATTTGTTAAAATGGCATTAACCCCCCCCCCCCCCCCCCCCCCCTGTCAGTTGACAAGTTGTTTTAAGATAATTTCTCTCTCTCTCTCTCTCTCTCTCTCTCTCTCCTCTCTCTCTCTCTCTCTCTCTCTCTCTCTCTTTAAAAAAACTGCAAATCAACTCAAAATCTAGCCAGCTCATTTCCTTGGACCTGCAGACATCGTCGGGAAGAAACAAACAGGTCTGAAACTGACATGGCGCTTTGATGGATGTATGAGAGTTAACTCTAAATAAAGTTTTGCTAATGAGAAGAAAATGTGTGCTTTTCAAGTGAGAAAATTATTCACAGTTAATTTAGTGAATGATTTTTAAACTAATTTTGAAGTGATTTGCAAAGAGAAAAAACAACAACTGAAATTTGAATAACTTTGACTTTAGTTATAGGGGCCATTGACCTAACCGTAATGCCCAAACGATCATTGACAGCCAGGAGGATTGGAACTTGGTCTCCAAGAGCCTCTGTTGCAAGGCCGTACAGCTCAAAAGCTTGGTCTTGAATGAGGACTGGATTAAAAGTAGATAGCCCTCCCCCCCCCCCCCCCCCCCCCCCCCCCCCCCACCACCACCACCCAAAAAACCCCGACAGAATCTAACCTGTGATGCCTGATCTTTCAAGATCTGTCATAGCTGTACAGCTCACAGGTCCACAAAGGATGAGCAGCATTGATAGCTTTAAAATTCCGTCTTCAGTGGGAAATGATGGGTCAGAAATGTTCGAGGATGAATCGTCACTGTTAAGGGTAGTGTATCACATCATCAAGGAATCGGTGTTCCTGTTGAGGAAAAGTATCAAAAGGAGTGAACACAGGGCATGAAGACGTAGTGACCTGACCTCAAGGGGTGGTGACATGAGCTGGTTTCGGCCTGAGGAGGTCTGACAGAGTCAGAGGAGAAACTCTGCTGCCAGTGTTGGGGCTTGACTTCCATATACAGCAGACTTTTCAGTGTCAGGAAGGGAGAAAGTCCACTTCCCTTTCAGGGTTTTTACTGTTGTTGACAGCAGGACTTTACAGTGTCAGGAAGGGAGAAAGTCCACTTCCCTTTCAGGGTTTTTTACTGTTGTTGACAGCAGGACTGTTCAGTGTCAGAAGGAAGAAAGTCCACTTCCCTTTCAGGGTTTTTACTGTTGTTGACAGCAGGACTTTACAGTGTCAGGAAGGGAGAAAGTCCACTTCCCTTTCAGGTTTTTACTGTTGTTGACAGCAGGACTTTACAGTGTCAGAAGGGAGAAAGTCCACTTCCCTTTCAGGTTTTTACGTTGTTGACAGCAGGACTTTACAGTGTCAGGAAGGGAGAAAGTCCACTTCCCTTTCAGGGTTTTTACTGTTGTTGACAGCAGGACTGTTCAGTGTCAGGAAGGGAGAAAGTCCACTTCCCTTTCAGGGTTTTTACTGTTGTTGACAGCAGGACTGTTCAGTGTCAGGAAGGGAGAAAGTCCACTTCCCTTTCAGGTTTTTACTGTTGTTGACAGCAGGACTTTACAGTGTCAGGAAGGGAGAAAGTCCACTTCCCTTTCAGGTTTTTACTGTTGTTGACAGCAGGACTGTTCAGTGTCAGGAAGGGAGAAAGTCCACTTCCCTTTCAGGGTTTTTACTGTTGTTGACAGCAGGACTTTACAGTGTCAGGAAGGGAGAAAGTCAACTTCCCTTTCAGGGTTTTTACTGTTGTTGACAGCAGGACTGTTCAGTGTCAGGAAGGGAGAAAGTCCACTTCCCTTCAGGGTTTTTACTGTTGTTGACAGCAGGACTTTACAGTGTCAGGAAGGGAGAAAGTCCACTTCCCTTTCAGGGTTTTTACTGTTGTTGACAGCAGGACTGTTCAGTGTCAGGAAGGGAGAAAGTCCACTTCCCTTTCAGGGTTTTTACTGTTGTTGACAGCAGGACTTTACAGTGTCAGAAGGGAGAAAGTCCACTTCCCTTTCAGGGTTTTTACTGTTGTTGACAGCAGACTGTTCAGTGTCAGGAAGGGTGAAAGTCCACTTCCCTTTCAGGGTTTTTACTGTTGTTGACAGCAGGACTGTTCAGTGTCAGGAAGGGAGAAAGTCCACTTCCCTTTCAGGGTTTTTACTGTTGTTGACAGCAGGACTTTACAGTGTCAGGAAGGGAGAAAGTCCACTTCCCTTTCAGGGTTTTTACTGTTGTTGACAGCAGGACTGTTCAGTGTCAGAAGGGAGAAAGTCCACTTCCCTTTCAGGGTTTTTACTGTTGTTGACAGCAGGACTTTACAGTGTCAGGAAGGGAGAAAGTCCACTTCCCTTTCAGGGTTTTTACTGTTGTTGACAGCAGGACTTAGAGGTATCAGAAGGATTCACAGGAAAAAAAACCCACTACCCATGTTGGGGCTTTACTGTGGTTTAAACCAAGACTTTACAATGTCAGTCAGGAAGGAAGACCGCTGCCCATGTAAGGGCGTTACTGTGGTTTAAACCAACACTTTACAATGTCAGTCAGGAAGGAAGACTGCTGCCCATGTAAGGGCGTTACTGTGGTTTACAGCTGCACTGTGTGGTGTCGGGATGGGTTCACAGGAGAAGGACCTCTGGCTGTATCGGGGCTTTATTTCAGCTT
>CM031599.1:4233365-4285865 GCA_018398815.1 Conus ventricosus | reverse complement strand
GAAGTACGTGTTCATGTTACGGCTGTCGACTGAGACCTGAATTCCGCGGGGGCTCCATTGGATAAATAGTAAAACAAGCCATCCCAACATTCCCTATCCACTCTCACACATGCTTATTCTCCTCTGGACGAAAGCAGACGCAGACACACCAAAGCAGACACAGACACGTAGATCGATCTGAAACCTTCCCTGCTTAAAAAAGGGGAAAAAAGGGAAAAAAAAGAAAAGAAAGAAAGAAAATAAAGTAAAAGAGAGAAAAAAAATAATGGTAAAAAAGGTTAAAAACTAAAAGTACAAAAAAAGAAGAAAGAAAGGCGAAGGGGAAGAGGGAGAGGGTTTAAAAAATAAAGTGGGGGGGGGGGGGGGGGGGGGGGGGGGGACATAAAAGAAGAAAAATCCTCAGGGGGGAAAGAAAACAGAGAGGAGACGGGTGGGGAGGGAGGAAGGGATTTAAAAAGAAAGGGTAGGGAAAGGGAAGGAGAGGATGGTGGTGGAGATGAAAGGTTAGAGTAGAGGGGTGGGATGGGAAGAGGGAAAGGGGTGGTAGGGGTGCTGACTGAATTAAGGAGGGGAAAAAAAAGGCTTTTTTTTATGTTTACTTTTTTTTTTAGGGAGACTTTTTTTTTTTAAGCTGTTGGTGGAAAGTATTGATGTGGCCATGGAGATTTAAAAAAGAAAAAGAAAAAAGAAAGAAGTATAGCTGAGAGGGGGAAAGTTGGAGGAACTTAAAAAAAAAAAGAAAGAAAAAAAATGAAAGAAAAAAAAGTATTGATGTGGGCTGCCCCCCCCCCCCCCCTCTCCCTGTCTTTACCCTGGCTGGATTGTGGAGGGTTTATGACTGGAGTGTTGTGTTTGCTCTCCCCCCCCCCCCCTCCCCCTCCTCCTGTTCTCTCCCCCCCCCCTTCCCCCCTCCCCCTTCGTCCTCCCTTTTTCGCCCATTCTCTTTAATTTTTTTTCTTTCCTCGTTGCGGCAGCAACACACATACAATCATAGGCTTTATTTTTTCCCCATGGTGTGTGTGTGTGTGTGTATGTGTCTGTGCGTGCGCCTCTCACTTCATTGGTGTTAAACGGTTGAAGCAACCTTGAACATCTGAATGTGGAGCTGAAGGGAAGATTTCTTTCTTTTAGGTGTATTCTTTTTTTTTTCTTAATTTTTTTTTGGTCAAATTCCTATACCTCCTGTTTGTCTCTCGTGTTATTTTCAACTCCCAGCATGAAGCAGCCTTTCCTGGAAACTTTGTGATTGATCAAGTGATACAGTTTTGGTTATAGGAGAGTACGTGATCTTTCTTCTGTGTGTAGATTTTTCTTTTCTTTTCAAATTTATTGGTGGTAGTGTGGGACTACAAAGTTGTGGGACGGAGGCTTGAAGTGTGAAGTGTTGACCAGAGTCCTGGCCGCGGTTCAGACTTTGTTCACGATTTTCTGGCAACACGTTGCAGAGGAGCCCTCTTGAGTTCTGATCAGCTGGGTGTGGTGAAGTGGATATCATACGCGATGTTGGTGCATCGCAGGCCAAGGGGAAAAAAATCCAGGCGGAGATAATCATTTGTTGTGGTGTTAACAGGAAATTAGGTGTGTGTATACTTGGCCGCTCAGGAGGCAGTTTGTTTTTTTTATCGTGCATGGGCTTGATTTTGAAACTCCTCTTTATCAGTGGAGAGAAGGAGGCTGTGCGTGGTGGTGTACTTTGATTGTGTTCATTGTAGCCAGATGTTGAGGACTTCGAATAAATGTGAACGGTCTGTTGGGAGCATTTGAAAAAGAAAACAACAACAGAAATTAAGATGTGTCAACAGACATATGGATTCCACTGGGGACTGTGTAAGCTAACAGTTGTCAAAGAAGAGAAAGGGATGGAAGGATCAGTGAAAGTAGACCTGTAAAGTGTGCACAACAGTACTTACAGGCTATGGAATATTTCTGAAATTGTTGGGGAACATTCATGTTCCTCTGAGCATGGGCACAGAGAGGCAGCAGACCGTCGGGGACCTGGAGGTAGAGGACTTTTGCGGCAGGTGGTCATGTCTCATCACCAAGACTTTTGAAGATGTGGACCAATGAAATGCCAGCTGACAGACATGACATGTACTTTACCACTCACACTCACTTCACCCGCTGAATCAGTATGATTGACCTGTTGACTGGATGGCATGGCCCCAGGAACTGCTTCTAGTCCTGTCTTAACTCTGATCAGCCTTGACTGGAGGTTGAACACACGTTGCCCAGTCACTGGTCGTCGTTTTCGTTTGTCTCTTGTGTCCTTTTTCCTGTGTGTGATGTGGTTTTCTTGGGCGAGAAGATAAGCGTGGTGTGATGTGCACACACATCTTTGCTGTGGATTTGACAGTTCTCTCACCATGTTGGTCTCTGCTTCACTCTTATCGCTTGCTGCTGTTACTAGTAATTTTGTTTTCCCCCTAACTTGCTTGAGTTGTTGTGGGAAGTGTCGAAAATGAACACAGATAAAGATTTTTTTTTTGACAGTCATGAAAGGTTAGAATGTGACCAGAGTCATCACTGCTGGTTTAACAAATTAATTCTTTGCTTTTGTGAAACAGTTGAAGAAGAAGAAAAAAAGAGCTAAAGAATGATTCAGATGAGATGCTTATTTTTTTCCAGTAAATTGTTGCAAACTATGTGCATGATGACACGATTGGGGCACCCTAAGATGGACCACTATTTGAAAACTTTAAATTGTTTTTCACTTACTGGCTTATGTCCGCTAGCCATGGGAACTGGCCGACGTCCTTCCCGTGGGACCCCTGGGAGGTTCAGATCCTGCGCACTCTCTCCAGCCACCCACCACGCTGCAGATCCCTCATCCTCTGCACCATCAGCAGCAGCAGCAGCATCAACAACAGCAGCAGCAGCAGCATGCCACGACCCAGCCCTCGCACCACCAGCCCCAGCCAGGGGTGCACCAACAGCAGGCGGCCCAGAAACACCCACAGTCTGCCGGGGACTGGGGCAGCCGCAGCATGAGCCCATCTCCCCGCACCACCCGCACCAGCAGCCGGCCATCTCCCCGCACCACCCGCACCAGCAGCCCACCATCTCCCCCCACAACCCCCACCAGCCTCCGGCCATCTCCCCCCACCACCACCCCGCCATCTCCCCCCACCACCCCCACCAGCAGCCCACCCCCCAGCTCCAGCACCAGGCCTTGCAGACCTTGGCCTCCCAGACCCTGCCCCCTTCCTCCGCCTCCTCCTCCTCCTCCGGGTCCATGCCCCTGCACTCCCAAGGGTGAACACTTCGGACATGAGCCTGGACGTGGCCTCGTCCTCCCAGCGCTCCCACCTGTGCCACACCTGCCTGAAGGGGTTCCGGACCAAGGGGCAGCTGACCCAGCACTCCCTGGTGCACACCAACATCCGCAAGCACATCTGCATCTACTGCGACCGCGCCTTCAAGCAGCTCAGCCACCTTCAGCAGCACACCCGCATCCACACAGGTGAGGACGGGGGAGGGAAGGGTGTGTGTGTGTGTGTGTGGATGGGGTGGGTGTTGTGTGATGGGCGACTCGCTAGGAAAGCTGTTCGCTTTTACCCACAGTTTGGAAAGCAGAAGCAGAAAGAAAGCAGTATGGTGCAGTAAGACTTTTTTTTTTTTCCTTCTGAACGACCCAGGGGCAGCAAGTGGGCCAAAAGCTAGAAATAGTGTCAGCTCCATTCTCACTGGCCAGTGCCTTCTGACTCAGCCAATGATGTGGCACAGTACATTCAGATGTCAGTATCTTAAGAGGAACATGAATTGCTAGTTTTGCAAAACAAAATGTTGGGCTGTTACAACGGTTATCCAGTATCGGCACAAAGTAACACTGAAGTTTAATCCCTCTGCAGCAGATATGGGAACATGATTGCTCTTGACCATAGGGAAGGTTGCAGCATTCACCACATGCTGGACACAAGTGAAGCCCAGCCCCAGGCAGTTGGGAAAGCACTGTTGCCCTCAGTCTCCTCTCCAACTTCAAGACCACAGAAACGTTTTGTAGTAGATTGAAAACTACTGTGGTTTGAGACTGAAAAGCAGAGTGAGATGGCTTGTATGTATGATTTGAACTGGCAGGACTGAACAGAGCCATAGAGTGGACCTCTTTCACTGTATGGCTCAAGTCTGTCTCCAGCACCAAGGAATAAAGTCTGTCTCCAGCACCAAGGAATAAAGTCTGTCTCCAGCGCCAAGGAATACAGTCAGCAACACTGCATTCTGTCTGAAGTCGCGGAGCCCCGGACATGAAAACAAACCAAACATGCCATGCTGAATGTGTCGGGGATGAATGCTTTTCATGTCTGAAAAATTAAAAAGCTGTGAGAAATGCGATCCCATAGTATGTACATTGGCTCACTTCAGCCATTAATGATAATTGATTGGAGGAGATGGATACAAGTGAAATGGAGATGGTAAGGAATTTTGCTGATAAAGCTCACAATCAGTTTGATTATTTACAGTAAGACTAAGTAAGAAAAGAGTGCTTTCAACGTCACACTCGTGAAAACGGTTTATGAACAATTCTTATTCTAGTGTTTATTTGAATCATGAGATTTCAGAAATGTACAATTCTGTCAGACTTTAAAACATCTCTGTTATGCTGGTCAGATTTGAAAAATACTGAATTTCCAGTTGAAGATGTGAAATAAATCACTATCTGCTAGTCGTAGGTTATTAAGGACTGAAGATGTTAAGTAAGTTTGTTAAGACTCAGTCTGAACTCGCATTTTGGAAATGGGCACAGTAATAAAACATTCCACAAGCTTTTCTTTCACTGCTTCCTTTGTATCATCACTGACGTTATGGCACTGATTAGAAATTTTTTTCTGTCACTGCATTCATTTCTGGAATTTTGATTTTGTTATTAATGTTATGTTAAAAGGAAATTGTGTCTGTCTGCGTTTCAAATGAGGGTTTTACAGTGTCAGAATTCACCAAAAATCATTCATATCACGATTGTGTACTGTGCCTTTTTTTAAAATACAGATTCATGCTGTAATTAGACTCTTTTTTTTTAGAAATGGGGAGGGGGAGAGGAGGAGTGGGGGAGGAGGAGCCGATCAAAGCTGTGGAATTTTCAAGCTTAAATATTTTGATTTCTATCAGTACCCAAAGAATGTAAAAATGTGTCCATGCCTACCCTGTGAAATGCTCACAATGCTACCCAAGAGGTCTTGCATGTTCACAGAGGCCATGGTGAACATGACAGCGAACAGCTTTCAGAGTGAGTGGTTCCTCTCTCCAAGTGGTGTTGTCATGTTGTGTGGAATGCTGGTGGTGCAGGTGCCAAACAGGCAGGGCATGTTGCATGGCTGAACATCTGTTCCCTTCTGCTCAAACCACAAGTCTTTCTTTCTGTTTGGTTGTGCAACGACACTTTATGATTTTTATTCTGTCGGACATGGACAGGCTACAACATGAGTTTCATCAGAGTTTGTTGGTGTGGTTGTTTTTTTTTGTGGGGGGGGGGGGGGGGGGGGGGGGGGGGGGGGGGGGGGGGGAGGGTTCCCCCATCTGTACCCCATTATTATATTTCATTCTCTACAGACCAGCACACATTGGTTGTAATTTTTGTTTATGACCTTGGATATTTGTTTTCACAATGAAAGAACAATCAGATTTATTTAAACAAAAATAATTTGAAAGAAAAAAAAAACACTTCCAGGCAACAGATGAGTCCAATTCCAAATTCCACAATTGTCTCCTCCCAAGGGAAGCCACTCTAGTTTGCAAAGCTCATATCTCTATGCATGTTTCAGTTCGTGTTTAAAACAAAAATGATGAAATGGAAACTTACAATTTTTTTTTAAGAAGAGGAAAAGAAGAAATTAATAATAAGGGAGAAAGAAGCATCTTATTTTTTTTCTGTGTAATAGGGCCTATGACTAGAAACCACCTTTTTCCCCTTTCTTTTGGTTTAACATGTTTATTGTGATAATTCATTCACCTTGGCTATTTTAACCGTGCACTGGATTTTGAAATTCAGCACTTGCATTTCCCCATAACAAAGTTGAGGAACTGGACCAGTTGACATGTATGACGTTGATTTACATGCCCTTTGGTATCCCACTTTGAAACAATAAATCTCTGTCTCTCAGTCTCTTTCCATAAGTCTCCTTCTCTCTCTGTCTCTCTCTCACTCTTTAGACAGACAGACACACACACACACTCAAACACACTCACACATTCACTCACTCATTCACTCACTCACTCACTCACTCACTCACTCAACTCGCACTCATGTGCTTCTGATCTTCATATTTTTAGTTGTAGAAAGTTTCATCCATGAGAAAGGGAAAGGGGGTTGGGACAAAGATTGGAGGTGTCTACTCTGTTAGGAGTGTATACAAAGATGTGTGTTCGAATACTTTTCAATCTTTGTTGTTTCGTGTTTTTTTGACAGATAAATAGCAGGTGGTAGTGGTGATGTTTACTTTAGCTCCTTTCAGTGTGTGTGTGTGTGTGTGTGTGTGTGTGTGTGTGTGTGTGTGTGTGTGTGTGTGCGCGTGTGTCAAAGTATGTGTTGTGTGTGTGTATAAGTGTGTGTGTGTGTGTGTTGTGTTTGTGTGGGTGTGTGTGTAAGTGTGCGTGTGTTGTGTGTGTGTGTGTGTGTGTGTGTGTGTGTGTGTGTGTGTGTGCGTGCGTGCGTGCGTGCGTGCGTGCGTGCGTGTGTCTGTCTGTGTGCGTGTGTGTGTGTGTGTGTGTGTGAGAGAGAGAGAGACAGAGGGATTCATTTTTGCCATGCACATAAAATTCACCCGCCCTCCACCCCCGACCCCCCAATCCTCTCCCCAGTGTTGTATTTTTTTTCTCACCTTGCATAATAGCATAATTATGTTGCATGCGTGTTTGACATTGTTACCATCGGCTGTAGAACTGTAATAGAAGGCATACCATCAGTCAGATCATCTCCCAGACAAGCAGTTCATGGTTTTTCTCCTTTTCTCCTTCTCCTCCCTTTTCACTGTCACCTTGGTCCTCCTAACTCCCCTCCCTCCACCCTTTTTACTGCCCTGTGCATTTTTGTCTGTCTCAGTGTCTGTGTGTGTCAGTCTGTCACTGTGCCGGTCGTCTGTCTCTGTCCTCTTGTTTATCTCTTATTTGCTAGGATTAATGTCGGTATTTTTCTCTTTACTGGGTTTTAAGTGTGTGTGTGTCCGCGCGCGTGTGCGTGTGTGCGTGCACGCGTGCATGTGCTTGCGTGCACGCGCATGTATGTGTGTTTGTTTATTTGTTGTTGTTTTTGGTACACACTTTATCCTTGTTCTCATTACCCAGTTTCTCTTTAGAGCCTTATTCTCCTTAACCATCACCACACCACCACCACCACCACCACCTCTCCCTTCCCCCATTTCCTCACCCTTACTCCCCCCCCCCCCCCCCCCCCCCCCCCCCCCATCCCACTTTCATCCTGTCTGCCCCATCCTCTCCTGTCCCCTTCTCCTCCATTCTCTTCATTCAGTCCCCCACCAGATCCAGGCTTTCTTCTTGGCTTTGTTCCACACCCTCCCTCTTTCCATCCCTCCCACTCCCTGTCAGCCCTTGCTCTCACCAGGCTCCTTTTAATTCTGTAATTGTAGTTCTCTTTTTCTTGTCCTTTTTTTCTTCTGGTGTTTTTGTTGTTGTTTTTTTGTTTGTTGATGTTCTGTTGTGTGGACATTGTCTCTTCTCTTTCTCTCTGCCTCTTTCTGTGTGTGTGTGTGTGTGTGTGTGTGTGTGTGTGTGTGTGTGTGTGTGTGTGGTGTGTTGTGTGTTTAGACTCTTGTTTCTCTCTGTCTGTGTCTGTGTGTCTCTTGTCTGTCTCCCTGTCTCTGCCAGTCTGTCTCTCTCTTTGTTTTTCTCTCTCTCTCTTTCTTTCTCACTCTCTCCCTGTCTTCCCCCTCTCACCTCACCCCCTCTCTGCCTCCCTTTCTTTGCACTCTTTCCCTCTTTCTCTCTCTTTCCTTCCTACTCCTTCCCCCCAACCCTCTTTGTGTATGTCCCAGTGTGTCTGTGTTTGTCTTTCTGCCAGTCTGTCTCTGTGTCCTCTCTCTATCTCTGTCTCTGTCTCTCTCTCTCTCACTCTCTGTTCTGTCTGTCAGCTCTGTCTGTGGGTCTCTCTCACTTTCCACAGGAACATAAGGTACCATAATGCTGATTGTCGAAGACCAGAGAGATCGATTCCCTTGATGATGAAAGGACTGCTTACATGTGCTCTATAATTCAGAAAGCATAATAAAACAGCACAAAAGTGGGCACTGGGATCTGGAAGAGATATCAATTTTTAAAAAAAAGATGATGGGGGGGGGGGGGGGGGGGGGGGGGGGGGGGGGGGGGGGGGGGGGGGGGGGAGGACTAGGGTTGGATGGGGAGGGATATGTAAATACGGTCCAGAGTAAACACTAGCTAACCGTTTTTGCAGTGTCTGCTCATAAAGGCTTTTGATGTACTTTTATGGGATTGTTAGATTGATTTTTTTCGCCCTTTTTTGTGTCTCAATCTGAGGATGAACAATGTAGCCTGGAGGCTGGTGCCCCACATGCGGCGTAGTCTTACTCAGCTCAAGAATGCCAGTAGAGTATCTCTTAGATTAATTACTTGTAATATTTGTTTGTTTGTTTTTAGACAAGCATGGCAATAGTGTCATTGTAAGGTTTGAGTGCACCCATGGACTTTTCTCTCTCATGTGGAGTCATTCCCGAAGGACCCTGTGTGGTCGGCTGGCCATTTAGTTCAAACAAAAACAACAACAAGCAAACAATGAAATAAAGAAACAAACAAAAAATCCACTCTCACCCCCCCCCCCCCCCCCCCCACTTGCGCGCACAGGCACACACACAAACCTCAAAACAAAAATGAATACACAAAAAATTGTGACATTGCATGGTGATCTCCAATGCTCATGCGTGCACATATATATACAAGCACACACACATACAAAGATGTAAATTCATACAAACACACAGACATATGCTTACACAAACAGGTACAGAGTGTATAAAACAAAAGAGAGAAAAGGGAGAAGAGATTACAGTTGGACCTAAAGTGTTTGATGTTTTAATGGGTAAATAAGAAGGTGCAATTGTGCAGCTGCATCTAAGCCAGAAAAACCCACCAAACTATTTGTTGAGTTTTGTTTCTGTCTAAAGAGTGAAAAGAGACTTTTTTGTTGTTGTTGTTGCTTAGGAAGACAAGAAAATGGATGTTAGCAAAAACACATCGTTCAGTTTCCACTTTTACATTTTACGTAGAAACAAGAATTCTAGTTATACATTCAACTGGTTTTCAGCTCAAGATTAGATAACCCCCCCCCCCCCCCCCCCCCCCCCCAAAAAAAAAAAAAAAAAAAAAACAACAACAGGGAAAAAAGGTTATTTTTATAATTGGGCTTGTGGGTGTTTGTTTGCTTCAAAAGAGAAACATAGGATTGATGTATGAGCTGATTTGACAGTGTCTCTCATGGTGACCTCTGACTTTCCTCTCCGTATGTCAACATCTTTGGTGTCCTTGGATGGACATGGTGTGGCCCTCTGGAGGATGATTGTTACATTCTCAGAGTCCAGGCTGAGCAGTTAGTGTCATCACTAGGAGGTCTAACAGGCGGCTTCTGGTGTAGTTTGGATCAGAACTGCAGCATTCAACATCCCTGAAACAACTTCATCAGAAGTGCAGTGTCTCCTCTGTGGGTTGTGTCAAGGTGACCAAAGAAAAGCTGCCTGTGGACTCAGTGCCAGCTCTAGGGCTGCACCAGGACAAATGTGCATGTAGGGTGTGTTCCTTTTGGGGGGATGGGACAGGAACTGTGAAAGTAAGGCCGCTCAGATGGTATGGAAGTGGAGACAAAAAGTACTTCACAGTTTTTAGCTGTGGGATGGGATAATTGAATGTCCGCACAGATTTCACAGGATCATGTTGAAGATGGAGAAAGTTATGTTTCCGATAGTCGGTCATAGTTTTAGGGTGCTGGTCTGTTTAATACAGAGTCTACAGATTTGTGTAGCATAAAGTGGAAGCATAGTACATGTAGATCTGTATGTGTTCTGTGTTTTTGACTCTTGAGGTAACATAGTCAAATGGCGAATCCATCAGGCATGCTATGTAGATTAGTTCAGTAATACTGTATGCATTTGAATCGTGTGTTTGTTAACAAACCACAGGATATGGCAGAATGCTGATAACCTTCTTAGGTAAGCCGTGAGTTCAAGTTTTGCATGCACACATGTTTGTTATTCAGGCAAGATTGATTTTTTTTTGCCTGGGGTTTGAATTTTGCATGTTTAAAATTAATGCCATTTGAAGTTGTTTAGTTTCCTGGGAAGTTCATTTTACCTTATTCCTGAAATGGAAGGCAAACATTAGTGTTGTGCTTCTTCTTTAGTGTTTGATGTTTAACTCTGAATAAACAGTAGTGCCATGGGTAGACTTAAAGGCAACAGGCCTGGAAGCTGTGGGTTTCAATCCCATGAGAACCATTTCTATGAAGGATGCATGGGCCCCAACCAGCTCCTACGTAAAGCGGAACGTGCTGTGGGTTCAGACTGGAACTACACAGTCCAGTTCCGTCCGCTTCATGGTTGAGTCTCTGAAAGTGTTCCAAGATTTCCTGATTGTCAGTGCAGATGTATGGACATCCCAGGTCTCTCTGACTGTGGTAGTGATGTATTAAAAAAAAAAAGAGCCAAGAGCACACAGCCCTGTCATACACTGATACAGTCCCCACACTCTGACTGTGGGTAGTGATGTGTTAAGACAAGAGCCAAGAGCGCACAGCCCTGTCATACACTGATACAGTCCCCACACTCTGACTGTGGGTAGTGATGTGTTAAGACAAGAGCCAACAGCACAGCCCTGTCATACACTGATACAGTCCCCACACTCTGACTGTGGGTAGTGATGTGTTAAGACAAGAGCCAACAGCACAGCCCTGTCATACACTGATACAGTCCCCACACTCTGACTGTGGGTAGTGATGTGTTAAGACAAGAGCCAACAGCACAGCCCTGTCATACACTGATACAGTCCCCACACTCTGACTGTGGGTAGTGATGTGTTAAGACAAGAGCCAACAGCACAGCCCTGTCATACACTGATACAGTCCCCACACTCTGACTGTGGGTAGTGATGTGTTAAGACAAGAGCCAACAGCACAGCCCTGTCATACACTGATACAGTCCCCACACTCTGACTGTGGGTAGTGATGTGTTAAGACAAGAGCCAACAGCACAGCCCTGTCATACAGTCCTCAATCAAAAGAATCCCATAGCATCATTTTGATTTCCTCATTGTTATTAATCACCATGTTAAAAAAAGTGTCATATTCTGTGGCTGTTCATGCCTTGCTGCAATATTTCACATTCTGCTCTTATATCCACACCCATGATTAGTGTTGAAAGGGGTCAGTACCTGCAGGCTGAGATGAATATGGTGGCACCCTCCAGAGGAAGACATACACTTGTAGACTCCATGACCAAGCAATTATTGCCCTCAGTTGGAGGCTTAGTGGGTGCTGTCTTCTGTATACTGGCGCTGTTGAACTGCATCCCGGCAGGACAGTGAGTTGTCTGCATGGCTGCCTCATGACATTCATGCTGTCTTTGGACTGCGGATATTGAGGAATGGGATGAGACAACCTGGCTGTGGCACATTTTGAGTGAGCTGCAATGAACAGCTTTTAGCAGACATGAAAGATGAGACAAAACAAAACAAACAAACAAACAAACAAAATTATGAATTGTGAAATACATAGATTATATCAAGAAATGATAAAGAAACAGCTGTCATGTGATTTTTTCTAATGACTTATGTTCCAGGATTCTCCACTATGCAAAAGTTTCTCTGACAATTCCCCTCCGGGGTTGCGACCTTGTCGTGGTCGGAGGGCTTGCGTGGTCCAGTGATCCCTTAGGCTTTGCTGGCGGGGGCATCAATACTTAAAGATAGGCTGGTTTTTTCCAACTGCTTCTAGGTCCGAAAAGCCAAGATGCTGTCTGGCCTAAGCATAACGTGGTAAGGAGTTGATGCCCCTGGTAGGGCTTCCCATGTCAGATAGGCTAAGGGTGAGGATCCTGACTAAGAGTAACCCGCCTTTCTCCTTTTCTTGTTTTCTGCCTTCTTATTTGGCCCTTTTCTATCTTCGTCTCCCCTTCAAGTCTTCTTTTACACACTCCTTTTCTCTCTGTGGTCTCCTTAAGATCCGCCGCGTTTGCCGTGCGGTGCGACCTGTGTCGGAGGGGAATGAGATCCTGGTGATTGAGAGGGCCAGCGCTCTCAACACATCACTTTGGCTCGGACCTCTCCTAGACAGGGAGTACACTTTGGCCCGGGTGTACTAATCGGCTCCCCTTCTTGGGGCTGGGTCAAGACAGACAGTCCCCCTACTGGCCAAGTAAACCCCTGCAGTGCTCAGCTCTCTGTTCCCGGGAGTTGAGCATGATCAGGGGGGATAGGGGTAGTAGTGTTCTGTTTGTCGTATGTCTCTCCTAAAGCCTGGAAGGGGTCAAGACAGTGATTCTTGGCCCTGGCCCCTTAGTTGGACTCCAAGGTGGGTGGGTAAGGGAGGGATGAATCACAATAAACTAAATATGGCACTTTCAAAAAATATCCCCCCCAAAAAGAAAAGGAAGGCAGCATCCCCTATTTCAGGGGATTTCAATTCTGACAGTGATTCAGATACTGAGGTACGACAGAAGACAGGATTCTGGGCTTCCTGGCTCGTCATGGAAGGGACAGAGCAGGACAGACCCCTTTCAGCTCTGAGCCCTTTTGCTATTCAAAAGGGATTTCAAGGTCTAGCAGGTGACCCTCGGTCCATCAAGAGGTTGAGGAATGGTTCGTTTCTTATTCAATGTAAATCACAAAAACAATCTGAACAGCTGCTGAAGGCAACGAAACTTGTGGACAGGGAGATCAGGGCAACTCCCCACAAACAATTGAATTCATCGAAAGGCGTGATTCGCTGCTGGGATTTGTCTGGTGTATCAGAGGCAGAAATTAAGACGGAGCTGGCGTCCCAGGGTGTGACGGAGGTGCGCAGGGTGACGGTAAAGAAAGGTTCAGAGAGAGTGGCCACCAACACCCTCTTTCTGACCTCCTGCAACCCTGTGCTGCCTCTGGTCATCAAAGTTGGTTACTTGAATGTTCGTGTTCAGCTGTATGTGCCGTCCCCATTGAGGTGTTTCAGGTGCCAGAGGTTTGGCCATGTCAGGGACCGCTGTTCTGGGCAGGAGGTGTGTGGTATTTGCTGCAAGGCAACCCATGATGGGCCGTGTCATGATCCGGCACATTGTGCTAACTGCGGTGGCGACCATCCCTCCTCTTCACGAAACTGTCCTCTTTGGATTCAAGAATCTGCTATACAACGCATCAAAACGGAAAAGAAGATCTCGTTTTTTGAAGCCCGGAAACAGGTTGTGGGCAGTCAGACGCCGACAGCTTCTTCCTATGCTTCGGCTGTAAAAAAAGTTCCTACAGTCCCTACTCGGTCAGTCTGCTGCCAGACTGATGAATTCATGTTTTCAAAGACATTGCAAGTAAGATCTGTCAATTCTGGTGGTAGCAAGTCCACCACCTCCCAACCCAAAGTGAATGCCCCTGGTGGAGGCAAAAAATCCTCCACCCCTCAGACTGCCCAGCAGTCTACAACATCTGCTGCTGGGCAGATTAAAAAACCAGCAATCCCGCCTCGAACTCCTCTGTCCAGTGCCCGTGCGGGCAAGGGAGTTCAACCCAGTGTAGAGATGGTGGAGATGAGGAAGAAACCTCCACCATCTCCCAAACCCACACCTTCTTCACCTGTTGGCAAGTCTGCCAGCAGGTCTGAAGACCAGCATAGTCCAGTGAAACTAAAAATAAATTCGCTCCATTGGAAGCAGAGGTTGATGTGGAGATGACCTAATCTCTCTCCTTTTCGCCCTCTGCACCATGGATAGTACAATATTTCCATTGGAATATCTGTGGGACTAAATTCCAACTTCGAGGAGCTGCAGCTTTTGTGCCAATCAATAAAACCTTCCGTCGTGGCTCTTCAGGAAACTAAAATTCAAAGCCAGAAGACCTTTACTCTTTCTGGCTTTAATATTCTTTCAAAACCTGCACAACCATCCACGTTGGGACTGTCGGGCGGTGTTGCCCTTCTCATACACAAACTCTACTGTATAGTCCTGTCGCTCTGTCTACCTCCCTTCAAGCTGTTGCTGCGAGAGTTACTCTCCACAAGACTGTCACAATCTGTTCCATTTATCTACCTCCTTCAGTCCCGGTTTGTCGTCAGGACCTTGTCAGTCTGATAGGAGAACTTCCTCGACCTTTTTTGCTGTTGGGTGACTTTAACGGTCACAATCCTCTTTGGGGTAGTGTCAGTTCATCATCCAGAGGTCTGCTAATTGAGGATGTTCTTTCGGATTTGGATTTGTGTTGTCTGAACGACGGATCCGCAACTTACCTCCACCCTTCCACAGGTTCACTTTCGTGTTTAGATTTGTCGGTTTGTGACCCCTCGCTGGTCCTGGACTATGAGTGGTCTGTCCATGACGATCTGTACGGAAGTGACCATTTCCCTGTCCTTCTACAACCTGTAATAACTGAACACGTCTCTGTCTCTCAACATTTAAATTATAAGAAAGCAAACTGGGATCTATTTGCAGCCACTATTTCTAAGGCATTCCAGGACGCTGACTTTCTTCAGAGTCCGGACCCAGCAGAATCACTGACTAACACTGTAATCAAGTGTGCTAAAGCTTGTATTCCAGTGTCTTCCGATAAACTTCAAATGCCAAAAACACCCTGGTTTGATTCAGACTGCCAACAAATTTCCAAAGTTCGAAAACAGGCTCAGCGTCAGGTATACCAACGACCTTCGGGTCCCAACGCTCGAGCCCATCAAAAACTCCGTGCCAAATCGAGACACACTTTTAAAATCAGTAAACGTCGGTCCTGGAGAAGTTTCTGCTCCAGGCTGACATCGAAAACTTCCAAGAAAAAAGTGTGGAACATCATTAAGAAAATCAAAGGGAAGAACACCTGTACCACTGTGAACCATCTCAAGTTTTCTGACTCTTTAATAACAGACAAAAAAGCAGTTGCTAATCTGCTTGCTTCAACCATTGAAAAGAATTCCTCCTTTCTAACAAATCAGCCACTTTTGTCAAAAACAAAGCCCTAAAAGAAAATCACCCTGCAACTTTTCGTCCGACAACATGGAAGACTACAATCTTCCTTTCACGTTAAACGAGCTGAAATCTGCCTTACTTTCTTGCAGCGATTCTTCTCCAGGTATGGATGAAATTCATTATCAACTGTTGAAACATCTTCCGCAGCAGGTCTGAACATACTGCTACAGGTATACAACCATGTGTGGACTACAGATTTCTTTCCACCCTCTTGGCGGAATGCCCTTATTATTCCCATCCCAAACCTGGAAAAGATCTTTCTAATCCATCAAACTACCGTCCCATAGCTTTGACCAGCTGTGTCTGCAAATTGATGGAGAAAAATGGTCAATGCTAGGCTCATGTGGAAACTCGAAACCGATGGCCTTTTGGCGAAAGAACAGTGTGGTTTCCGCAAATATCGGACTTACCGTTGACCATTTGATTCGTCTGGAATCTACACTTCGGAACGCTTTTTTGAACAGACAGCATGCAGTGGCAATTTTCTTTGACTTGGAGAAGGCCTACGATACTACCTGGAAGTCGGGGATACTTCATGATCTCCACAATCTGGTTTTCGAGGTCATCTTCCGCTTTTTATTCAAAATTTTTTGGCAGAACGACAGTTTCAGGTCCGGGTTGGCACCACTCTCTCTGATGTCCACGAGCAGGAGTTGGGTGTTCCACAGGGGAGCATACTGTCTCCTGCCCTCTTTAGTATTAAGATCAACAACATTGTTCAATCAGTCCAGCAGGGTTCAGACTGCTCATTGTTTGTGGATGATTTCGCTGTCTATGCAACTGGAAGCCTGTACCCGAGTGTCCAGCGCAGGCTCCAGCTTTGCGTGGATAAAATCCATCAGTGGGCGGATGAAAACGGTTTCACCTTTTCTGCTACAAAAACCCAGTGTATTCACTTCCATAATTTCCATCAGTTTTTTCCAGATCCTGAACTTCAAGTAGGGAAATCTCCCATTCAGCTGTCAAAGAGGCCAAATTTCTGGGAGTCATTTTTGACCAGAAACTTAACTTTCTCAGCCACATCAAAAACCTCAAAACTGCTTGCCAGAAAGCACTGAATATTCTGCGGGTCGTAACGCACACCGACTGGGGCGCTGATAAGAAAACTTTGCTGCACCTCTACAGAGCCTTGGTCCGTTCCAAACTGGACTACGGTTGTGCTGTGTACGGCTCCGCAAGATCGTCTTACCTCAAACTCTTGGGCCCTATCCACCATCAAGGGCTTCGTCTCTGTCTTGGAGCGTTCCGCACCACCCCTGTGTCAGCCTGTACGCAGAGGCAGGTGAACCTTCACTGTCCAACCGCAGGCTGAAACTGTCTTTGAATTATTATATCCGACTGTTCTCAGAACCAGAAAACCCTGCCTATGACTGTGTCTTTGACCCTCCGTTCCAAAGTAAGTTTGAAAACAACCCTAAATGTATTCCGCCGTTTGGTCTTCGTATGCAGCCTCACGTGCGGAATGCAGGTCTAGACCTGGGAGTAGTTTCCGATTTTTCCAAGTTTCCGGATCAACCTCCGTGGACCTTTTTCACACCAGAGATTCGTTTCGATCTTGCAGCTTTTCGCAAAGAGTCTACAGCTCTCTGGCGTACAAGGCTTTGTATGCTGAGCTCTGTTCCAAATTCCCATCCTATCAAAAAGTTTTCACTGACGGTTCCAAGTCTGAGGATGGAGTGGCCTGTGCAGCCTACTGCCCTGGGGCTCCTTCTCAGATACTGTTGGAACATATTCATTCAGATGCTTCTGTCTATTCTGCTGAACTTACTGCTCTGGTACTGGCTTTGAAGATAATCTCACATTCTTCGAAGAGGGACTTTCTGGTTCTGTCGGATTCGCTGTCAGCTTTGGAGGCCATAGCTGGCCGCAACCTTCAGCATCCAGAACTTTTACTTTTTTTAAAACTTTTTAGCAAGTTGAAGGCGGATGGTTACAACATTACTCTTGCTTGGGTTCCAGGTCATGTTGGCATCGGCAGGAACGAAATGGTTGATCGTTTAGCCAAGAATGCCACAAGAGAGAAACTGTCCAACACTTATCCCCTGCTCAGACATGAAACCCAAAATTAATGATTATGTGAGAGACCTCTGGCAGGAGGATTGGAACACACAGACGAATAACAAACTCTTTCAGATCCGTCCAAACCTTAAGGACTTCCTCCCATCCATGTCGGGAGGTCGTAAAGAGGAAACCGTTTTGTGCCGGCTGCACACCGGCCATTCGTATTTTACCCAAGCCTACCTTTTAAAGAGTGAAGAAGCTCCGTGGTGCATTCCATGTCATGCGCCACTCACAATGAAACATGTTCTTTTAGAGTGTTGGGACTTGCACGATGTGAGACACAAACATTTTACGGCGGAGTCCATGAAGATCCTGTTCAGGATGTCCCGCCTGATGTGATCCTTGAGTTTTTGAGAGAGATTAACATTTTTCATCTGATTTAAGATTTTACGGAAGAAAGATTTTTAACGAAGTTTCTGGTGCGTTTCTAGACGATTTCATTTAAAGAGATGTGTGAAATTTTTTTTTTTTTTTTTTTTTTTTTTTTTAATGACTGGTGAGTTGATTTTAACGTGGTGACAGCCCTGATGTGGCCCTTTGCGGTCGGCTGGGCTATAAGCAACATTATCTTATCTTATCTCTGACAATTCATGGCTTCATTATTCCCCCCTGTCCAAAGGTTTCATTCAGTTACATATGGCTCCATTGTTTTCAACTGTCCAAAAGTTTCTATGGAATAACTCAATGCTCCATTATTCACCGTCGTGGAGATGGTTTATTTAATGACTTATGGTTCCATTATTCTCCAAGGTTTAAAGTTTTTATCATTTAAATCATATCTTGAGGATTCTTCACTGTCTAAGCGTTTTATCTGATGAATCAAGGTTCCATTTTTACCATTTTGGCACTATGAGTCAATAGATGAAACCTTTGCACATAGTAAAATCCTTGAGGCAATAGTAAAATCCTTGAGGCAAAAGTTGTAAGAAAAAACCTTTGGACAGTGGAAAACACTAGAAGCAAAGGAAAGGTTTAATTTTGGACTCATGGCCCCATTATTAACCACTGTCCAAGGGTTTTATTTACTGACTTAAGCTTCTATTATATTCCACTGTCCAAAGATTTTATCTCACAACTTATGCCTCAAGGATTTTACGATGTCTAAAGGTTTCATGAAATGACTCATAGCACCATAATTCTTCACTGTCCAAAGATTTCATCTCATGACTTAAATTGTTCTGTTATTCCTCACTGTCCCAAGGTTGTATCTAATGACTAATGGTTGCAGTATTGTCTACTATTCAAAAGTTTTATCTAACAACTACTTGTTCCATTATTCTTCACTGTCCAAAGATTCTATCTGATGATTTATGGTTCCATTATTCTCCATTGTTGAAAGGTTTTATCCAAGTACTAACTGTTCCATTATTCTCCAATGTCCAGTGACAGTGACTCTTGCCTCCAAGGTTCTCCACCGTCCAACAAAGGGTTTATCTAACAAATCATGGCTCTGTTATTCTCCACTGTCCAACAAAGGGTTTATCTAACAAATCATGGCTCTGTTATTCTCCACTGTCCAACAAAGGGTTTATCTAACAAATCATGGCTCTGTTATTCTCCACTGTCCAACAAAGGGTTTATCTAACAAATCATGGCTCTGTTAATGTTATTCTCCACTGTCCAACAAGGGGTTTATCTAACAAATCATGGCTCTGTTATTCTCCACTGTCCAACAAAGGGTTTATCTAACAAATCATGGCTCTGTTATTCTCCACTGTCCAAAGCTTTTATTTATCGACTCATGCTCCTTAATTTTCCAATGTCCAAAGGTTTCATCTGATGACTCTTGCCTTCATTATTCTCAACTGTCTATAACTTATATGTAATGACATATGGCTTTGGGATTCTCCACTGTCCAAAGGTTTAACCTGATGACATTTGGATCCACCATTTTCCTGTGCCCAGAAATGTTATCCAATGACAGTTGACTTGAGGATTCACCACTGTTCAAAGATTTAACAGAAAACTATTGATTCATGGTTTCATTGATCCCCTCTGTCTAAAGGTTTTATCTAATAACTGGTGGCTTCATTATTCTCTATTGTCCAAAGTTTTATCTAAAGTTTCCTTGAATTCCATTACAAAAGTTTTATCTAATGGCTCATGGCTCCAGATATTTCAGGGTCTTGGAAGCTTTGAAAATTAATGAACAGTTAAAAAGATTGTTTTTCCAGCACCAAAGAAAAGTGATAAGGGAGAAAGCAGTTAATTGTTCAGCTGTTTATTTTTGGAAAGGTCTTGAAAGCCTTTGCAGCTTTTGTTTGTTTGTTTGTTTTTTATATGATCAAAAGGTTGTGTACATGTAAATCAGATTCGTTGAACTTGGAAGAAGAAGGAAGGGGATGGTGGTGGGTGGAGATCAGAGAGAAATTTCACACATACAGAGGGAAGGGATGGAAGGAGGTGGATTGCGATGGGGTAAGGGGAGGGGTGGTGGATAGGGTGTGGTGGGGGGAGTTATGTTTGGATTATAACACAGGCGGGCTTGTAATTATAACACAGGCGGGCTTGTAATTGGGAGGGTAGGGGGGTAGGGAGGGGAGTTAGGTTGGGAAGAAAAGGTGATGCCGATGTCGACAGACAAACTTGATTTTTTTTTTTCTTTTCATTTAACTGTCATTCATGCCTTTCAAATTGTCAACATTTGCAAATTGTTTCAGTATAGCAAGAGTGAAATCTTCCCAAAGTTTTGATTGTGAAGGATGTCTGAAGAGATGAACGTTATGGTGGTCTGAAGTTCTTGAATACACATTTTTTTCTGTTTTTTTTTTTTAATGGTGAGTAGAACTGGTTTTTGTTCGAAAGAAAAGAAAGGAAAACAAAGAGAGCAAACTACATGAAACCAAAATGATATGAGGCAAAACCGTGCATACTTTTTTTTTTTCCACTTTCATTCCTTGATTTGATAAAATAAACAAAGTGGGAAGAAACGTGTTACCAAAATGAAAGAACACAAACAAAACAAGACACTTTAACATGGGTGCTTTTCTTTTTTTTTTTCTTTCTTTTTTTCCTTTTACACACTTCCATGATTTGATCGGTTTGAAAGACAAAGTTCATAATTGGTGAGAATCATGATGAAAGACCATACAAAACTTTATTTTCTGTATCTGAATTCTGTATCATGTTCGTAAATGTTTGTGTCTTTGTACAAGATATTCCGTGCAATAAATACCCCCCTCTCCCTTGCTCTGTAAACCTGATTGTTGAGGATTTCAGAACGATGATGGAGAGACAGAAGAAACAAAGAGTACAAAACAGCAGCCATGATGCAGTGGTTAGCACCAGCAGCTAGTAAGTTGAGAGGTCCTGGGTTTGAGCCCCAGCATAGGCATTCATTTGTAGGATTTTTCAACTGTGGCGGACTTATATCCACTTTTAAATGTGCTGTGTGCTAAAGTAGGAAGACCGGAATACACACATGCATCACTGAGAGCGTTGATGTAGTTTCCTATTAAGACTCCACAGGTCTATGTTTTTGGACCAGTTTGATGCTGAGCGATGAAAACTAGCTCAGAATCCAATCTTGTCATGTAGAGTCAGACAAGAGTTAAGCTGCGTGCCATCATCTGGGTTATCATCCTTATATTTCATTATTATCATTATCATTATTATGAATACTTATATAGCACCTATCCTCGGCTAGAGACCAAGCTCTAAGCGCTTTACAATCCTCACTCTTTTCACACAACGGGCTGCCTACCTGGGTAGTGCTGACTGAAGAGCTACCAGCTGGCGCTTCATTCAGTCGTTTCCCGTGTCATCCAGACAGTGTCATTCAATATCGTTCGCTTAATTTCCTTACTTCATTCTTTCCATTTCTCATGCCGGGTGCGTGCTGTGTGTAACGTGTCATCCATACCAACGGCCAAACTGGCCTTCCCTTCCAGAAGTTGGTGATGGGATTTTACATGTGTGCATACAACGAAGTGTCAAACTCTGTGGTCCTCCATGCCCTTTTCCCCTGGTGACCTCACTCACAGTTTCCTCTCCATGTCTGTGTCTGTGGTGAGTTTGCCCTGATGTGGCCCTTTGCGGTCGGCTGGGCTATAAGCAACATTATCTTATCTGTGGTGAGTTCATGCCAGAGTCACTGGTATCCACAAATTGATGGGGACTCTTGTTCAAAGACATGGTGGCATACTTAGGACAGAGAGACGCTCATTCACATGGGCTCTGCAAATCACTTATGTTGTTGTTGTTGGGATAGGTGCCCTCCTGGGGTTGGGACAGGGGAGGGAGGGGGGAGGGTCAGTAGGCGGTGTCCTGTATGACTTGGATCAGAAAAGCCACAACTTAACACCATTGGAGTGATATTGCAGTGGGGAGTGATATTGCAGCGGGGAGCGATATTGCAGTGGGGCAGAGTGTCTTCTAGTGGGCCAGCAGAAGATGGCACCCACTCCGCAGAGGATGGCTTGATATTGATTACTGTCTGTCAGTTGGGATGCTGGGCGGGGCTAGGACAGAACAAGTTGGGCTGTAGTTACAGTGCATGGGAGCTTTGATTGAACATCATGGGAACAATGACACCCAGGGGGCGCTGACTATGAATCTTGATAAATAAATAGATAGATGCAAAGAAAAGAAAAAGGTACTGACTCTAATTGACTCGGCCCCTTTTGAGGTGGCCGGGATGAGGTGGGAACTATTTAAAAATATTGTTTTTTATTTCTTTACTGTTGGTCAGTGTTGTTCTGCCCCTTGTGACTGCCCCGTGCACCTGCCGTGTTCTGGAGAAACTGGGGAGGTGGTGTGGTGGTGGTGGTGGGGGTGGGTGGGGGGGGGGGGGGGGGGGGGGGGGGGGGGGGGGGGGGTTTAAGTTTAAGTATATATTGAAACTTTGGTATAAGGAGGATAAGTAAGTTCCTTTTTCCTTTATAAAGTTCATTGTGGAAGAAGAAGGGAGGATGGTGGAGGAGGGTGTGTGTGTGTGTGTGTGCGTGCATAATTTTTCATCAGGAAAATAACTCGGGGTTATAGGTTGTAGTTGGTATGTAATATGGTTGGGAATGGATATTGATATCACTTCTCTCTCTTCGTGGACAGTTCCCATCCTACTTGATAGCACTGTCTTATGTGTTTCTTTTTGTTGGTTGGTTGATTGAGGCTTGCCTTTGTTATTGATTGTTTGCTTGTTTCTTTTCTTTTTTCTGTTCTTTTTTTTTCCTTAAAAAGGTTTGAATTAATGAGAAAACCAGCTGCTGAACTTGTATTCCAGTTGTACACACTATTGATTTGTTTCCTGTATTCCAGTTAAACACTCTTATTTATTTGTTTGCTGTATTCCAGTTGTACACTCTATTCATTTGTTTCCTGTATTCCAGTTGTACACTCTATTCATTTATTTCCTGTATTCCAGTTGTACACTCTATTCATTTATTTCCTGTATTCCAGTTGTACACTCTATTCATTTATTTCCTGTATTCCAGTTGTACACTCTATTCATTTATTTCCTGTATTCCAGTTGTACACTCTATTCATTTATTTCCTGTATTCCAGTTGTACACTCTATTCATTTGTTTGCTGTACCTTCGCTGGACAGTTGTTAGTCAGGGCATGGCTTGGCTTGTAACGAAATCAGTGGGAAACTTCAGTTCTTTCTTTATTTGTGAACAGGACTGAGCTAGACATTTCATATAGCTGTGATCACAGTTCTGGCACTAGAAGAGCGCCTGAAAGGTTCTCTCCTTCAGTTCTTGTGGTGATGCTGTTGAATCTTCTGTTTTGTTCCCATGTGGAGGGGGGGGGGGGGGGGGGGAGAGAAGTGGTGGTGAAGGTGCTGATGATGGAGGGAAGGCAAAGGAGGATGCAGCCATCTGGTTCTGACCGGTCAGCTGTACAGCAGTTGGGGGCGTTGTCACAATGAATGCAGAAATGTCTGGCATTAGAAGTGCTGGGATGTAGACTCAGGACCTGCTTCACTGGCCTCTAGCAGCTTGCAGTGTAGAGCGCTTTCCAGGTGGGGCCGGTGGTCTCTGATGATGTGAGGAAAAGCAGTTTCCGTGTTACCTAGTGGGCGTGGGGACTAGTCCATGTATGTTACATCACTTCTGCTGACTCATGAGATCACAAGCATGTTACAGGGTAGATGTTAAGGGGACAGATAAGTTTGACAGCTTCAGAGTACACCAACTTGAACGGAACAGTGAACTTAATCCCAGATTCAGCCCTCTTACTGTCTCAGAAGATTCATAGTAGAAAAAGTAGGTTAAGAGGGAATGTGAAAACTACACAGAAATTTCTAATTGCACATTTGCATTGGTTAAAATATTCACAAACATGCATGCATGCGCATGCACACGCATAAGCACATGCACGTGCATGCATGTATGAATGCGCATGCACGCACGCAGCACGCACGTACGCAGAAAGCTCACACGCACGCACGCACTCACGCACACACTCTCTCTCTCTCTCTCTCTTCTGTTTGTATTGACATCAACATAAAACCGGTTAGAGTATGAAGGGATAGCATTTCACTTGCAGTTCATTTCGCTGGCTGGTTTCTATAAGCTTTGTGATGGTTGGCCAGCATTGATCAACCCAAATGCAGTGTATTTTGTAGTGAACAAAAAACATGAACTGCCAACAGGCTTTTTCCCTGTGAAGCTGTCATGCCCTTGTGTAAGGGCATCTGTAAGAGAACAAGCCAGCTGTGTTTATAATACGGAAAGAGGACAATTTAGGGTAGTTTTTTAAACCATTGTCAAGCTTTACAAGCAGGCCTCAGATTGTTATAAAACTGTGTTGTCATAGGAACCTGTATGTATTAAGGTATAGGTGGCCCAAGTCTTGCACTATAACACCTATCATGCCATATAGCATACAAACCTGCCCAACGTTCCTACGTAGTGTACACACCACATGGAACTGAAGAGACAGTCTAAGTGGCTCCTACACAGTGTACATGCAGCATAGAACTCAAAAGACAAAGTGATTGGCTGACACACAGTGTACATACCACACTGAACTCGGTGTCTAGTTATCTCCCACACAGTATGCACATCACACAGAACTCAAGAGACTTTATGGCTGGCTCCCACACACTGTACATATCACACAAAACTCAAGAGACTGTATGGCTGGCTCCCACACAGTGTACATATTACACAGAACTCAAGAGACTTTATGGCTGGCTCCCACACAGTGTACACACCACACAGAACTCAAGAGACTATATGGCTGGCTCCCACACACTGTACATATCACACAAAACTCAAGAGACTATATGGCTGGCTCCCACACAGTGTACATATCACACAAAACTCAAGAGACTGTATGGCTGGCTCCCACACAGTGTACACATCACACAGAACTCAAGAGACTGTATGGCTGGCTCCCACACAGTGTACATATCACACAAAACTCAAGAGACTATATGGCTGGCTCCCACACACTGTACACATCACACAGAACTCAAGAGACTGTATGGCTGGCTCCCACACAGTGTACATATCACACAAAACTCAAGAGACTATATGGCTGGCTCCCACACAGTGTACATATCACACAAAACTCAAGAGACTGTATGGCTGGCTCCCACACAGTGTACATATCACACAAAACTCAAGAGACTGTATGGCTGGCTCCCACACAGTGTACATATCACACAGAACTCAAGAGACTATATGGCTGGCTCCCACACAGTGTACACACCACACAAAACTCAAGAGACTATATGGCTGGCTCCCACAGTGTACACACCACACAAAACTCAAGAGACTGTATGGCTGGCTCCCACACAGTGTACATATTACACAAAACTCAAGAGACTATATGGCTGGCTCCCACAGTGTACACACCACACAAAACTCAAGAGACTGTATGGCTGGCTCCCACACAGTGTACATATTACACAAAACTCAAGAGACTGCTGTATGGCTGGCTCCCACACAGTGTACATATTACACAAAACTCAAGAGACTGTATGGCTGGCTCCCACACGGTGTACACACCACACAAAACTCAAGAGACTGTATGGCTGGCTCCCACTCAGTGTACACACCACACAAAACTCAAGAGACTGTATGGCTGGCTCCCACACAGTGTACATATTACACAAAACTCAAGAGACTGTATGGCTGGCTCCCACACAGAGTACACACCACACAAAACTCAAGAGACTGTATGGCTGGCTCCCACACAGTGTACATATTACACAAAACTCAAGAGACTGCTGTATGGCTGGCTCCCACACAGTGTACATATCACACAAAACTCAAGAGACTGTATGGCTGGCTCCCACACAGTGTACATATTACACAAAACTCAAGAGACTGTATGGCTGGCTCCCACACAGTGTATATATTACACAAAACTCAAGAGACTGTATGGCTGGCTCCCACACAGTGTACATATCACACAAAACTCAAGAGACTATATGGCTGGCTCCCACACAGTGTACATATTACACAAAACTCAAGATACTGTATGGCTGGCTCCCACACAGTGTACATATTACACAAAACTCAAGAGACTGTATGGCTGGCTCCCACACAGTGTACACACCACACAAAACTCAAGAGACTGTATGGCTGGCTCCGACACAGTGTACACACCACACAAAACTCAAGAGACTGTATGGCTGGCTCCCACACAGTGTACACACCACACAAAACTCAAGAGACGGTCTTGTTGGTTCCAACACAGTATACATATCACACAACTGAGAGACTATCTGGTTGGCTCCTGCACAGTATACATATCACACAGAACTCAACAGACAATCTGGTTGGCTCCTGCACAGTATACAAATCACACAGAACTCAACAGACAATCTGGTTGGCTCCTGCACAGTATACATATCACACAGAACTCAACAGACAATCTGGTTGGCTCCTGCACAGTATACACACTACACAGAACTCAACAGACAATCTGGTTGGCTCCTGCACAGTATACATATCACACAGAACTCAACAGACAATCTGGTTGGCTCCTGCACAGTATACACACTACACAGAACTCAACAGACAATCTGGTTGGCTCCTGCACAGTATACATATCACACAGAACTCAACAGACAATCTGGTTGGCTCCTGCACAGTATACACACTACACAGAACTCAACAGACAATCTGGTTGGCTCCTGCACAGTATACATATCACACAGAACTCAACAGACAATCTGGTTGGCTCCTGCACAGTGTACATATCACACAGAACTCAACAGACAATCTGGTTGGCTCCTGCACAGTGTACACACTACACAGAACTCAACAGACAATCTGGTTGGCTCCTGCACAGTATACATATCACACACAACTCAACAGACTATCTGGTTGGCTCCTGCACAGTATACATATCACACAGAACTCAACAGACAATCTGGTTGGCTCCTGCACAGTATACATATCACACAGAACTCAACAGACTATCTGGTTGGCTCCTGCACAGTATACATATCACACAGAACTCAACAGACAATCTGGTTGGCTCCTGCACAGTATACATATCACACAGAACTCAACAGACAATCTGGTTGGCTCCTGCACAGTATACATATCACACAGAACTCAACAGACAATCTGGTTGGCTCCCACACAGTATACACACTACACAGAACTAAGAGACCATCTGGTTGGTCCCCACACGGAACTAGAAGTTCCACACAGAACTCAAGAGACAATCTGGTGGCTCTCACACAGTACACATATAATAATTCAAGAGACAATCTGGTTGGCTCTCACACAGTACACATATAATAATTCAAGAGACAATCTGGTTGGCTCTCACACAGTACACATATAATAATTCAAGAGACAATCTGGTTGGCTCTCACACAGTACACATATAATAATTCAAGAGACAATCTGGTTGGCTCTCACACAGTACACATATAATAATTCAAGAGACAATCTGGTTGGCTCTCACACAGTACACATATAATAATTCAAGAGACAATCTGGTTGGCTCTCACACAGTACACATATAATAATTCAAGAGACAATCTGGTTGGCTCTTACACAGTACACATAGCATAAGAACTCAAGAGACAATCTGGTTGGCTCCCACACAGTACATGTACACACAGGACTCAAGAGATGATCTGGTTGGCTCCCACACTTTGTACATACCACACAGAACTTAAAGAGATAATCTAGGTGTCTCCCACATAATGTATATACCACACAAAACTCAAAATGCAGTCTAGTTGGCTCCCACATGCTGCTCATAGTCATACCATACACAACTCAAAAGACAATCAAGTAATCTCCAATGTGTGTGCACATATCACACAAAACTCAAAGATAATCAGAATGGCTCCCACTAGACACACATGTGCAGAACTTCAAAGACAGTATTGTTGGCTTTCAGCAGGGTCTGTCCAGTGTTTTGATTCCAGAATATTTCTGAGGATGGTGGATTGTGCGCATGCTTTCTTATGTGATGTGAGGATCATTCACTGAGTTTGTTTAGATCAAAATGTTCCAGTTTCTGGGTTAACCTGGGTCAAGTATGTCAGTCTTTTACTTTGTCACTATTTTCATGGATAGAGCAAACCATCACGTACAAATTATGGTGATATTGATAGTGGTGGGACATGTCGATGGTGCTGTTGGACATTACAGTGTTGAAACCTTGAGAACGTGCTCATGTTCTGTGTTCAAAGGATACATGTTTTACCAAAGTCACGGTCTGCATTAACACATTATAGGATTGACGTTTTTAGGGCATTGGTGTTGGTAAAAATACAGGTGATGAATCTCAAGGTGAAAAAGTTCCATTTCACAACAGTGAGTCATGCCTTAGACAACACTTATCCGTGAAGTCAGATTAAATGTGGAATATGTATTAGCACTGGGCCTGGGTGGATCATCAACAACTACTAGGTACTGTCAACAACTGTTTGATTGGTCACAGTCTTTTAGAAGACAGCAGCAGCAATATCTGGATTCCTTGATGGCTTCAACTCAAACATTGATGACTGTGTTCTGCTGATCCTGTCTGGTTTTTCTATGGTATTGGTATAAAATCTAATTTGCAGGGTGTGTGTGTGTGTGTGTGTGTGTGTGTGTGTGTGTGTGTGTGTGTGTGTGTGTGGAGGAGGGGGGTTATGTTAATACATTGTCTGGTCTTACTGTGGCTTTAGCCTGTTGTCTTATCTTTCTAAGGCTTCAGTAAATTGTCTGATTTTTCAATGGTTTCAAGACATTCCCCAGTCTTTGTATGGCTACAATACATTGTCTGATCTTTCTGGGGCTTCTGTAGATTTGTCGTATTTTAGCATCAGTATGTTGTCAGCTTTTATTAGGGCTCCAATACATCAGATATATTTAACTATCACTTTGGATGCAGTAAATTACTCCTATGAAGGCCCCATTCCACTATCATTCTTCCATACACCACATTTTGCTTTAGAGGTCGCCAAATGACTCTTGAAGAAGCTGGTTCCATGGACTTAGCTATTGAGAATGTAGCTGACTCATTCGATGTGATGCGGACCCAAGTACTGCACTTGAGTGTGCTCACAATTGCACTGTATTGCTGTCGTTCTACCAGTTATGTAGCTGAACGGCATTGAGTGAAGGGGGATAACCGATCCTGGTGGGTCCACACTGTTTTGAGTGCAAGAATGCCACTGGAAGTTCTTATGAAGAATCTGATAGTGAACCTGTTGAGCTGCTGTGAGTGTAAAACCACCATGTGCATGTGCATCCTCTGAGATGACATATTTTCAACCTCAGATTAAGCTTTTCAGTCTGCTGTACTATTTAAGCTTGTGAGTGGGTAAACAGGTCAGACACCTTGTCCTGTTCTACTATGGCTTCACAACATTGTGTTATCTGTCTATGTTCTTTGTCTGGTTTTTCTATGGCTTCAGCACATTGTCTTGTCTTTCCATGGCTTCAATGCATTGTCTGATCTTTCAGTGGCTTCCAATCATTGTCTGATTCTTTCTCTGGCTTCAGTACATTGTCTGATCTTTCTCTGGCTTTGATGCATTGTCAGTCTTACAGTGGCTACAGTACATTTTCTGATCTTTTAACGGCTTCAGTAGGTTGTCAGAATTTTCTGTGGCTTCAGTACATTGTCTGATCTTTCAGTGGCTTCTCTAACTTGTCTTATCTTTCTGTGGTTTCAATACATTGTTTGGCTTTTCTGTGGCTGCATACATGGTATGATCTTTCAGAGGTTTCAGTGCATGCATTGTCTGATATTTCAATGGCTTCAGTACATTGTGATTTTTTTTTCCAGTGGCTTCAATACATTATCCGATCTTTCAGTGGCTTCAGCACATGGTCTGATCTTTTTGTGGTTTCAATGCATTTTCTGACCTTTCAGTTTCACTGGTTTCAGTAAACTGTCTTGAGCATTCAGAAGCTTCAGAATGTTGTCCGATCTTTCAGTGGCTTCAGCACATTGTTTGATCTTTCGTTAGCTTCGTTACGCTATGTGATCTGTCTGTGGCTTCAAAACATTGATCGTCCATGGCTTTTGTTCATTGTCTGATCTGTCTACACGCCAGTCCTGCCCCATTTCACAGTCACCATTGGTGAGGCCCAGGAAGAACAGACCTGTGAAGAGCAAATCGCAATAACCTTCAACTGCATGGTGTTTCTTTTTGTGCTGCCCCTCATGATTGGCAGGGATTGATGCAAGAGTGATTGACAGGGCTTGATGTATGAGTGATTGGCAGGGCTTGATGTAAGAGTGATTGGCAGGGCTTGATGTAAGAGTGATTGCCAGGGATTGATGTAAGAGTGATTGCCAGGGTCTGAGACCTGGTGGGAGTGAGGAAATGGATTGGACATAACAAGAGATGATTCCTTGGGAGTAAGGAGGTGTGACTTTGGCAGGACAGGGGAAGTGGCTCCATGTTGATAGTTGTTAGACTTGTTGGGTGGGTGATAGGAGGTGACTTTGACAGGACAACCTTAGTGCTTCTCACTTGTTGGGTGGGTGATAGGAGGTGACTTTGACAGGACAACCTTAGTGCTTCTCTCTCTCTCTCTCTCTCTCTCTCTCTCTCTCTCTCTCTCTCTCTCTCTCTCTCTCTCTCTCTCTCTCTCTGTATGCAGTTGTATGACTGGCTGGGAGTGAGGGGGTGACTGTGACAGGATAAGAAAAATGATTCCCAGTTGACCGTTGTATTACTTATTGGGAGTGAGGGGTTGACTGTGACAGGAGAAGAGCTGTGATTCCCTGTCAACAGTTGTCAGGACTTGTTGGGAGACAGGATGTGACTGACCAAACAACAGAAGTGATTCCACATCAACAGGTGTTTGAATGATAGGGAAATGGTTGGACGACTGACCCCGGTCCACAACACTGTGGCTCAGATCACAGTGTTCCATGTGTCAGACAGTCCTTTGGTTCTGTACACTCTGACCTCCACCAAACTCCATCAGTCATCACTCATTTCCTGTCCTACACAGTGCAGAACTCAGTCATGTTTTCTGATCCTCCGGTTTATTTTCCCAACAGGTTAGCATGATAAGTGATGATTTCGCCCTTTGCTTTCTCTAGGAACAGCAGTGGCCGACATCATGATTTGTTCCATTGCATTTTGAGTTGTGTTCCAGTGGCCTTGAGGTAGATGTATCCATTCCGTTGCGTGAGGGAGGTCGTGGTGTGTGGTTACATGCATCTTCTGTTTGGGTTTGAAGTTCCACATCATTGTTTTGTTACAGCAGTTGAAGCAGTGCCTGATTACTTTTGTGACGTATAATTATCATAGTGCACATTCACCGAAAATTGATCAAAGAATCATGTAGAACTACCACAGAAGGTAAGGATACCAGAATTACTAAACACACTCTCGTTTACCTTAGCTGTTTGTTTTAAGCTGGGCAGAGGGTTGGCAGTAGTGCGACATGCAGCATATACAGGAATACCTTGAAGATAACCAGAAGATACTGAACTCCCTCAATGTGACTTTAGCTCTCATGTAAACTTGTAGCACAGGCAGAGTGCTGCCACATATTTGAAATGTAGCATCCCATTAAATGTAACCAGACGAGACTAAATTCCCCTTAAGACTAAACTCCCTTTATGTGACTGTAGCTGTGATGTAAACTTGTTGTAACAGGGGCAGAGCGCTGCCACATATGCGAGACGTGTCTGAAGGGGTTCTTCACCAAGCAGCAGCTGGCCCAGCACACTGTGGTCCACACCAACATCCGCAAGTACCTCTGTATCTACTGCGACCGCGCCTTTAAGCAGCTCAGCCACCTTCAGCAGCACACCCGCATCCACACAGGTGAGGGAGGGAGGTCTAGAGACTTCAGCTTCAACTCTTGCCTGACCCTAGACGATGTGCGGGATAGGCCTTAGGAGTGGGGATGGCATGGCAGGGAGGAGGTGGGAAGGATGGGAGGAACAGACAGACTCACTTTTAATCAGTAAGTTTATTCAGGTCAGATTGAGTCATGAAAAAAACAACAACAGGACGTGCACTTGTGTGTGAGTGTGTAGGAAGACCATGAGCAGGAGCACGGTTCACTTGGGCCAGTGATGCAGATCCATTTCCTTCCATTTTTTGGGTCCCCCGCCCCTACCCTCTCCTCCGGTCTTTTCCCTCTCCCCAGCCTTGTTGTAACATTGTCTTTTAGGGACAGATTTTTAGAAGCTCCAGATTTTTAGAAGCTCCAGTAAAATGTTACTTGTCGGAGGAATGTTAAAAAGACTGTATTTAAACTAAGACTTAGATGCCTCTATGAAATGTGACCATTGAGAAAGATGTTGAAAAACTGTTGTTAAAACTAACTGTTGGGGGGATTTTGACAGCTGGCCTAACGATTGCGACCAGCAGGTGAGATGGTAGGTGAGAAGTTGAAACACCTCAGTTAAAACAGGGAGAGGGATTTTTTCGGCCGGTGAAATGCCACCAGCAGGACGAGGATTGAGAGGCTGCAATTAAAACTTATCAGTGAAAGGTGTCGGTTACTGTTTTCTTGTAGCCCAGCCAGGCACACAGGGAAATTTCCAAGCTGTCGTCACACACAGATTGTATTGTCGCCACAGAAAAACAAAAACAAACCCACCTGTACACATACCACTATGTACACCAATTCATATCTTTACTGATGAATGATTGATATCCTAAAGGCAGATAAAACTAAGCTGTGCTGAGAGTGTCACCCATTCCACTTGATCTTTCACTCCCTTATTTCCAAAACAGTGTTTGGGGGGGGGGGGGGGGGGGGGGGGGTCTGCAAGCCAATCGAGTAGAATGGACAAGCAGGGGGTGTTCACTGTGAAAGTTTTGCCACTGGTCCCCAGGTCCTCACTGAAAAGCTGACATATAAACTGGGACAAATGTGTGAAGAAGTGCTTTGGGCACAGTTAAGAAAGAAGAACAAGACCAAGGAAAAAAGAAAGAAAAGAAAGAAAGAAAAAGAAAAAGAGAAAGACAAAAAGGCAGAGACATTTTAAAGTGATTTTTAGAGATGTCCAGTGAAACATAATGGATCCTTTGGAGGGATGACAAACGACTTCAGATGAATTGTGAGAATTAGGGAAAGGTATCAGGTGAAATATTGCAGTTTGCAAAGATTTTCAGAAAATCCAGGTGCAGTGTAACAGCCTTGAACAGTGCTATATCAGGTGTGTCTTGTTCAATGTATATTAAAAGATGAAGAGGTGTGGCATCAGCTAAGTGGGGCAGTCAGGTGTATTCCCTGCACCTTAAAGTGGGGGAACATTCTTTTTTTCCAAGCAGAGCTACAGATTTATACACAACATAACACATAGCGCTTCAAATAGTATTTCTGTGAATGAGGCAGCACATGACCTTGCTTCAGTGGAGATATGATGAACATTGGCAGGGCTGTTGGTTTAAACTGTATGTATTTCAGACACAAGACTCAACAAAAAGCATGAGTACAACTGAACAGGACAAGTTCTTATTATATTAAGTCTTGGTACATTTCAAATAATGATGGATGTTCTCGCATATACTGATTTGGAGTAACATTTCGTTTTAAACAGAATGCAGTTAATATTGAATGATACAAATAAAGAAAAGGAAGAATATGACCGTGATAGCGTGGAAAAGATGAGAGGAGAAGAAGTTAAAAGAAAATCAGTTATTGAGTTAAGTACGTGACCTGTACATCTTTCATGTATGTACATTGATGCAGGCAGGGTTTTACTCTTAACAACTGGAAGTTTTCAAACATTTTCCCACAGTTTTCATGCTCACAGGATTGTGTCATATTTCTTTCTTTCCCTGTCTTTCTCTCTGTTTCTCTCTCTCTCTCTCTCTCTTTTTTTTGTTTGTTGCCAAGTTAGAGAAGGGTAATATTTTGTGTTACGTGTGAAGCGAAGCAGTGAACATGTCAATGTTGGACTTCTGTCTCAAGCTAAGATCATTGCTGATTAGTCAATGAATGAATTGGTCTTGAAACAGAAAAGTAAGGAAATTACACAGCAAAGCCCCTTCCTTAATTAAGCCATAGTAAAACGCCACCAGTTAAGTTTTTGCTCCAGTGTTAGTTGTGAGAGTACTTTCCACTGAAAGCAGGTCACGTGAAGGAACTGTTTATGGCAGATTCAGTACATTGTTCTCATTTTCAGTATGTTTCCCTCTGCAACATTTACCTCCTTTCATGCTTTTCCTGCATGCCTTGTCTGATTTCAGTGTGTGTGGCATCCCTGTCTGTATGCAGCCTGGTGTAGAGATTGGTGTTTGTGTAGTCTGAGTGTGCTGGGAGTAAGGAAAGTTTGGCTGAAAACTTGTGTCCACCCCGGTTTGTACATTACGCTGTGTTGGTAATTGTTCTGTGTTGTTTGAACTGAAGTGTTCATTATTTGCTTGTTTGTGCCATCTGGATGGGAGTTGCGGAATTTCTAGTTGAGGGAGTGGGAGTGAGGAAAGGGGTGGGGGGGGGGGGGGGGGGGGGGGGCAAGGATTCTGTGTGCCCTCATAAAAATATATGAACATTTTTTTTCTTTGCTTGGTATTGGATAATTGCAAAGTAAGGTGAGTGCAGGCGGAGATCTATACAACTTTTAAAAGTGTTTATAATGACTCTCCGAACAACTTGGAAAAACGAATCACAAGACGAGACGACGCGTTTTGACCTGTTTGGCTTTCTTCAGGCAAGATAAGATAAGATAATGTTGCTTATAGCCCAGCCGACCGCAAAGGGCCACATCAGGGCTGTCACCACGTTAAAATCAACCACCAGTCAAAAAAAAAAAAAAAAAAAAAAAACACTTTCACACATCTCTTTAAATGACATCGTCTAGAAACGTACCAGAAACTTCAGGCAATATAAACAACACTCAGGACAAAGACAATGAAGAACAAACAATTGTGTTTGGATGTGTATATTTTTCGTTACATTGGACTGATCTCCCTTTGTCATATCATGGCTCCAGCAATCATCAACAAAGATATCAGAGTTCATTTGGTGGTAGTCAGCCTTTTCCTAACTTCTCATTCACACGTGGGAATGCATAGGGTATGATGGTGTGAACCAACAAAGAAATTTAAAACCAGCTTTGGGACTTCTTTGAAAACTCTTGTGTTGTCTGTTATGGGTTTTTGTTTTGTATTTGAGAGAGAGAGAGAGATTGAGATTTTGAAGATTCATTGATTGTTTGAAGACTCAGTCTTTGAACCAGTTCTTGGCTTTTGAAGATCGAATGGACTTGGAAGTTTCACATCCTCAGAAACCAGCTGCTTGTTCAGATAAAGCACAGAGTCACAGTGCAGCCTGTGATCTTTAGAGAGCGTGTCACAAAGGAGAGGTGGCAGACCGGCCGGCAGTAGCCCTCTGTGGATTTTTGTGACATGAAATGGGCAGTTCTGTAGGCATCTTCATGACATGGGCAGTTCTGTTGGCATCTTCATGACATAAAATGAGCAGTTCTCTAGGCATCTTCATGACATGATATGGGCAGTTCTGTTGGCATCTTCATGACATGATATGGGCAGTTCTGTTGGATCTTCATGACATGACATGGGCAGTTCTCTAGGCATCTTCATGACATGATATGGGAGTTCTGTTGGCATCTTCATGACATGATATGGGCAGTTCTGTTGGATCTTCATGACATGATATGGGCAGTTCTCTAGGCATCTTCATGACATGATATGGGCAGTTCTCTAGACATCTTCATGACTTGACATGGGCAGTTCTCTAGGCATCTTCATGACATGATATGGGCAGTTCTCTAGGCATCTTCATGACATGACATGGGCAGTTCTCTAGGCATCTTTATGACATGATATGGGCAGTTCTGTTGGCATCTTCATGACATGATATGGGCAGTTCTGTTGGCATCTTCATGACATGATATGGGCAGTTCTGTTATCACCTTTTTCTAATGAAATGAACCACTCTGTTATCATCTTTGTGGCATGAAATGGGAGATCTGTAATTCTTGTGATATGAATTGGGCAGGTCTCTAATAATGTTTGTGATATGAATTGGGCAGGTCTCTGGAAATGTTTGTGATATGAATTGGGCAGGTCTCTGATAATGTTTGTGACATGAAATGGGCAGGTCTCTGATAATGTTTGTGACATGAATGGGCAGTTCTGATAATGTTTGTGACATGAAATGGGCAGGTTCTCTGATAATGTTTGTGACATGAAATGGGCAGGTCTCTGATAATGTTTGTGACATGGATTGGGCAGGTATATAGTTATCATTGTGACAGGAAATGGACTCTCCTGTAAACCTCTTTGTAAACATAGAATAGGCAGTTCTGTAATCAAATGGAATGGGCAGGTATATAGTTATCATTGTGATATGAATGGACTCTCTTGTAAACAACCTTGTAACATAGAATAGGCACTTCTGTAATCATCTTTGTGACATGAAATGGCAGTTCTGTAATCATTGTGACATGAAATGGGCAGTTTTGTAGTCATTGTGACATGATAATGGGCAGTTCTGTAGTCATCTTTGTGACATGAAATGGGCAGTTCTGTAATCATTATGACATGAAATGGGCAGTTCTGTAGTCATCTTTGTGACATGAAATGGGCAGTTCTGTAGTCATCTTTGTGACATGAAATGGGCAGTTCTGTAATCATCTTTGTGACATGAAATGGACAGTTCTGTAATCATTGTGACATGAAATGGGCAGTGCTGTAATCATTGTGACATGAAAGGGCAGTTCTGTAGTCATCTTTGTGACATGAAATGGGCAGTTCTGTAATCATCTTTGTGACATGAAAATGGGCAGTTCTGTTATCATTGTGACATGAAATGGGCAGTTCTGTAGTCATCTTTGTGACATGAAATGGGACAGTTCTGTAATCATTGTGACATAAATGGGCAGTTCTGTAATCATCTTTGTGACATGAAATGGACAGTTCTGTAATCATTGTGACATAAAATGGGCAGTTCTGTAATCATCTTTGTGACATGAAATGGGCAGTTCTGTAGTCATCTTTGTGACATAAAATGGGCAGTTCTGTAATCATCTTTGTGACATGAAATGGGCAGTTCTGTAATCATCTTTGTGACATGAAATGGGCAGTTCTGTAATCATCTTTGTGACATGAAACGGGCAGTTCTGTAGTATCTTTGTGACATGAAATGGACAGTTCTGTAATCATCTTTGTCACATGAAATGGGCAGTTCTGTAATCATTGTGACATGAAATGGGCAGTTCTGTAATCATCTTTGTGACATGAAATGGGCAGTTCTGTAGTCATCTTTGTGACATGAAATGGGCAGTTCTGTAGTCATCTTTGTGACATGAAAGGGGCAGTTCTGTAATCATCTTTGTGACATGAAATGGGCAGTTCTGTAATCTTTGTGACATGAAATGGGCAGTTCTGTAATCATTGTGACATGAAATGGGCAGTTCTGTAATCATCTTTGTGACATGAAATGGGCAGTTCTGTAATCATCTTTGTGACATGAAATGGGCAGTTCTGTAATCATTGTGACATGAAATGGGCAGTTCTGTAATCATCTTTGCCACATGAATGGGCAGTTATGTAATCATCTTTGTCACATCAAATGGGCAGTTCTGTAATCGTTGTGACATGAAATTGGCAGTTCTGTAGTCATCTTTGTCACATCAAATGGGCAGTTCTGTAATGTTTGGCACATGAAATAGGCAGTTCTGTAATCGTTTGTGACATGAAATGGGCAGTTCTGTCATCTTTGGCACATTAAATGGGCAGTTCTGAAATGTTTATGACAAAAAAAAATTGGGCAGTTCGTGTCTTTGTGACATGAAATGAGCAGTTCTTTTTAAATTTTTGGGCACTGAAATGGGCTTCTGAAATCTTTTGTGACATGAAAGGGGCGTTTGTAATCATCTTTGTCACTGAAAGGGGATTTTCGTAATCATTTTGTCACATAAAATGGGCGTTTGAATCTTTGGCAAATAAAAATTTGGGCAGTTCTGAAAATCTTTGGAAAATGAAAGGGGCATTCTGTAATCTTTTTTGTACTGAAGGGGCAGTTCTTTTAAATCATCTTTGTCACATCAAAGGGGCCCCAGTTCTGTATCTTTGGCAAGAAAGGGCAGTTCTGTAATCTCTTTTTCACATCAAAATGGACGTTTTAAAATTTTGCACATAAAAAGGGGGTTCTGTAATCTTTGGCATATAAAATGGGCAGTTTGAAATCTTTGGCCTGAAATGGGCAGTTCTGTAACTTCTTTGTCTAAAATGGGCAGTTCTGTAATCATTTTGTCCTCAAAGGGGCGTTCTGAGTCTTTGGCCCAAAATAAAATGGGCGTTTGTAATCATCTTTGTCACTCAAATGGACAGTTTTGAAATCTTTGGACTGAAAGGGCAGCTGAAATTTTTTGGCACATGAAAGGGGCATTCTGAATTTTGGCCCTGTAATGGGGCATTTGTAGTCATCTTTGTCCATAAAAGGGGCCCCCAGTTCGGTAATCATATAATTTGTGACTTGAAATGGGCATTGGGGGTTGTCATTTTTTTGGACTGAAATATTAATTTGTACCTCTTTGTTAATGAAGGGTCAGTTGTTAGTCGTCTGTATTTTGTGCATAAAACTTTTAGGGGGCAAAATTTTAGTGATACAAAAAAAGCATTTCTGTTGTTAATACATTCGTGCAGAAGTGGGGCTTCGTTGTCATCAAGTTTGTGAATGAAATGGCAGTTGTCTGGACATTGTTGAATTTGCTAAAAAGTTTTGCGTTTAGTGTTCTTTAGTATTTTTCCATATGAAACGGGGGAAAAAAGTGTGATAAACTAGGATCCCCCCACATGGAGCATCAAAAAGTGAAATTGTTTGGTGCTGAGCCAATTCCATCAGTTGACTTTGTTGTTGAACTACATTCAGTAAGTTTTGTGTGTCTTACCGCAAGCCCCTGGGGGGCGTTGCGACCTTGTGGGGTTTGGGAAAGGGGTTGCGGGGCCCAGTGACCCTTAGGCTTTGCTGGGGGGGCATCTTTTGGGGGAGTGGGCGGGGTTTTTTCACACTGCTTGTGGCCTGAGAGGTGAAGATGCGTATGGCCTAAGCGAAACGTGGTAAAAATTGTTCCCCCTGGTAGGGCTTCCCATGTAATAGGCTAAGGGTGGGATCCTGACAAAGGTAATCCCCCCTTTCCCTTTTCTTTTTTTTCTTCCTTCCTTATTTGGCCCTTTTCTATCTTCGCCCCCCCTTCAGTCTTCTTTTACCACTCCTTTTTCCTTGGTCCCCTTTAATTTTCCCCCGCGTTTCCCGTGGGGTGGGACCGTGTGGGAGGGGAAGAATCCTGGGGTTGAGAAAAGCCAGCCCTCTAACACATCATTTTGGGGGGACCTTCCTGACAGGGAGTACACTTTGGCCGGGGGCACTAAGGGCTCCCCTTTTTGGGGCGGGGGAAAAAGGGCCCTTCCCCCGCTGGCTGTGAACCCCTGCAGTGCTCAGCTCTCTTCCCGGGAGTTGAGCGATAGGGGGATAGGGGGGGGGGTTTTTCTTTTGTCGTATTCTCTCCGAAGCCTGGAAGGGGTCAAGACTTTGGGTTTCTTGGCCCGGGCCCCCCTTAGTTGGACTCCAAGGTGGGGGGGGTTAAGGGGGGGATGAATTTTCAATAAATAAATAGGCTTTTTTAAAAAAATCCCCCCCAAAAGGGAAGGGGGCAGCCCCCCTGTTTCAGGGTTTAAAAAGGTGACAGTGATTCAATCTGGGTCGACAAAGGAAGGTTTCGGGGCTTCCGGGTGTGGTGGAAGGGACGGAGCGGGGGAAAGCCCTTCCCCTTTGACCCCTTTTGTTTCCCAGAAAGGGCTTTCAGGGTTTAGCAGGTGCCTCAATCCTCAAAGTTTTGCGAAATGGCTCATTCCTCTTCAATGTAAAAAAAAAAAAACAGTCGAAAGCTGCGAAGGAACGAACTTGTGGACGGGAATAAAGGTAACTCCCAAAAATTTTTAAATCTCGAAAGGCGGATTCGCTCCCGGGATTTATCGGTGTCACAGAGGCAGGATCAAATGGGGAGCTGGCCCCCAAAGGTGTGAGGGGGTGGCGGGGTGACAGTAAAAAGGGGCAGAAAGATGGCCACCAACACCCTCTTTCTGACATTTGCAACCCTGTGTCCCTCCGGTCTCAAAGTCGGCCCCCGGAATGTTCGGGTTCAGCTGTTGTGCCCCCCCCCCCGTTGGGTGCTTTAGGTGCCAGGGGTTTTGGCCCATGTGGGGGCCCGCTTTTGGGCAGGGGGTGTTGTTTTTGCTGCAAGGAAACCCATGATGGGCCGTGCAAAGACCGGGCAATTGTGTAACTGGGGTGGGCCCCACCCTTTCCTCTTCACGAAACTGCCCTTTTTGGGATTCAAAAATTTTGCTACCCAACTTGTCAAACGGAAAAAAAGTTCATTTTTTGAGTCGGAAACAGGTTTTGGGCGTCAGCGCCCCTTCTTCCTATGCTTCGGTTTTGTAAAAAAAATTCCCCCTTTTCACTGGTCGTCTGCTGCCGACGGATAAATTCATTTTTTCAAAAAATTGCAATTTAAGATCTTCGTTCGGGTGGTAGCAGGTCCAAACCTTCCAACCCAAATGAATGCCCCTGGTGGGGGCAAAAAATCCCCCCCCCTCAGGGCTCCCCCAGTCTCAACATCTGCTGCTGGGCAGTTAAAAAGCCGCACCCCAACCTCGAATCCCCAGTCCAGTGCCCGTGCGGGCAAGGGAGTTAACCCAGTGGGGATGGTGGAGATGAGGAAGAAACCTCACCATTCCCTCCGACATTTTTTCCCTTTCAATCCAATTCTTCCAAACCTCCAAAACCCAAATAACAAATTGCTTTGGAGGCGAACGTTTGTGAAGAGATGACTGATCTCTCCCCTTTTCACCCTCTGCACCATGGATGTCAATATTCCTTTTATATCCCTGGGCTAAATTCCAAATTTGAGGAGCTGCGCTTCTGGCAATCTATAAAACCTTCCGGGGGCTCTTAGGAAAATCAAATTCAAAGCCAGAAGACCTTTTCTTTTTGGCTTTTATTCTTTTTAAAAATGCACAACCCCACGTTGGGAGTGGGCGGTGTTGCCCTTCCCACATAAAACTTTGTTTTATAGTCCCGTCATTTGTCTACCCCCCTTCGGCGAGCTGCGGGAGTCACCTCACAAACTTGACAAACTGTTCCTTTTTTCTCCCCCTTCTGCCCCCGGTTTGTCGTAGGACCTTTTCGCTGTAGAGAAAAATTCCTGCCTTCTTTGCTGTTGGGGGCTTTTAACGCACAATCCTTTTGGGGTGTGCGGACGCACCCCGAGGTTGCTGATGAGGATGTCCTTTCGGGTTTGGTTTTGTTTTCTGAACGAGGGTCTGAACTTAACCCCCCCTTCCACAGGGGCACTTTGTGTTTAATTTGTCGGGTTTTTTTTTACCCCGCTGGTCCCGGCTATGAGTGGTTGTCCATGACGATCTGCACGGAGGACCATTTCCCTGTCTTCTGCAACCCCTCATAACTAACACGTCCTGTCTCTCAAATTTAAATTTTCAGAAAACAAACTGGGATCTATTTGCAACCATATTTTAAAGATTCCGGACATGATTTTTTCAAGTCCGGGCCCCGCTGAAACACTGACTAACACTTTGGGCAAGTGTGCTAAAGTTGTATTCCGGGCTTTCCGATAAAATTCAAATGCCAAAAACACCCTGGGTTTGGATTCAGCTGCCCAAAAAATTTCCAAAATTTTAAAAAGGGCTCACTCAGGGTCCAACCCTTGGGTCCCAACGCTCGAGCCCTTTAAAAACCCCTGCTAAAACAGACCATTTTAAAATCAGTAAACGCGGTCCCGGAGAGCTTCTGCTCCAGGCTGACTCAAAAACTTAAGAAAAAAGTGTGGGAAAATCATTAAAAAAAATCAAAGGGGAAAAAAACCGTCCCCCCTGTGAACCCTCTCAAGTTTTCGGATTCTTAAAAACAGAGAAGAAAGCGTTCTATTTTTCCCCGCTTCAACATTGAAAAAAATTTCCCCCTTTTAAAATCAGCCCCCTTTGTCAAAAACAAAGCCCCAAAAAAAAAATTTACCCCCCAACTTTTCGTCGACAACATGGAAGACACAAACTTTCCCTTTTCCCTTTAAAAAGGTAAACTGCCCTTTCTTTTGCAGGATTCCTCTCCCGGTATAGATGAAATCCATTACAGCTGTTTTAAAATCTTCCCCTAGAAGGTTGAAAAACGCACAGGGCTACAAAACCTGTGTGGAAATACAGGTTTTTTTTTCCACCCTTTGGCGAAAAGCCCCCATTTTCCCATCCCCAAAAACCCGGAAAAGATTTTTTAATCCTTAAATTTCCCTCCCATAGCTTTGACCAGTGGGGTTTTTTAAATTGATGGAAAAAATGGTCAATGCTAGGGGTCATTGGAAACTTGAAACCCGGGGCCCTTTTTTCGAAAAAACAGTGGGTTTCCGCAAACCGGACACCGTTTTACCATTTGATTGTCTGGGAATCTCACTTCGGAAGCCTTTTTTGAAAAAACACATGCAGTGGGAATTTTTTTTGACTTGGAGAAGGCCGATCCACTGGGAAAGGGGGGGATTTTTATGATCTCCCACGATGGGGTTTTTGAGGGCATCTTCCGCTTTTTATTCAAAATTTTTTGGTAGAACGCAGTTTCAGGGCCGGGTTGGCAAACTCTCTCTGATGTCCACGAGCAGGGTTGGTGTTCCAAGGGGAGCTACATCTCCGCCCTTTTAGTTTTAAGATCAAAAACATTGTTCAACGTTCAGCAGGGGGCAGACTGCTCATTGTTTTTGGATGATTTTGTGTCTACGCAACTGGGAAACCGTCCCGAGGTTTCCCGGCAGGCTCCAGCTTTGGTAGAAAAAAACCTCGGGGGGGCGATGAAAAAGGTTTCCCTTTTCTCCAACAAAGACGCGTTATTCACTTCCAAATTTCCGTCAGTTTTTTTTCCAGATCCTGAACTTAAATAGGGAAATCTCCCATTCCACTGTTTTAAAAAGGGAAATTTTGGGAGTCTTTTTTTACCAAAAACTTTAAATTTCTCCGCCCATCAAAAACCTCAAAAAGTTTCAGAAAGCACTTAATATTTTGGGGTCGTTGCGCACACCGACTGGGGTGCTGATAAGAAAAAATTTGCTGCACCCCTACAGAGCCTTGGGCCGTTCCCCGCTGGGGCTAGGTTTTGCGTGTACGGCCCCGCAAGATGTCTTCCTCAAACCTTTGGGCCCCATCCACCATCAAAGGGTTCGTCTCTGTCTTGGAGCGTTCCCCCACCCCGTGTACAGCCCGTACGCAAGGGGGGTGAACCTTCATGTCCAACCCCGGCGAAAATGTCTTTGTTATATAGCCGGTTTCTCCACCCCAGAATCCCGCCCATGACTGTGCTTTGACCCTCCCTTCCAAAGTAAGTTTTTAAAAAAACCCGAAATGTATTCCGCCGTTTGGTCTTTTTAGCGGCCTCCCGGGGGAATGCAGGCTGACCTAGGAGTTGGTCGGTTTTTCCCAAATTTCGGGCAACTCCCTGGACCCTTTTTTACCCAGAGTTCGTTTCGATCTTGCAGCTTTTGTAAAGATTACCAGCTCTCTGGGTACAAGGCGTTGTTGCTGACTCTGTTTGAAAATTCCCCCCCTGTCAAAAAGTTTTCACTGACGGTTTTTAAGTCTGAGGAGGGAGTGGGCCCGTGCAGCCTACTGCCCGGGGCTCCTTCTAGTACTTTGGAAAATTTCATTCCGATGCTTCGCTATTTCGAACTTACTGCTCTGGTACGGGTTTGAGATAATCTCACTTTTTTGAAGAGGGGCTTTTGGGTTTTGTCGGATTCGTGTCGCTTTGGGGCCATAGCTGGCCGCAAACCTTTAGCATTGAACTTTTTTTTTGGGGAACTTTTAGCAAGTTAAGGGGAAAGGGTTTCAACATTACCTTGCTTTGGGGTTTTGGCCTGTTGGATTGGCGGGAACGAAAGGTTGATGTTTAGCCAAAACGCCCAAGAGGAAAAATGTCCAAAACCCTTTTATCCCCCCGCTCAAGTGAAACCCAAAATTAACGATTTTGTGAGGGGACCTCTGGGAGGGGGATTGGAACACACAGATAAAAACAAACTCTTTTAGATCCGGGCCAACCCTTTAAAGGTTCCCCCATCTAGTGGGTGGTCGTAAAGAGGAAAAGGTTCTGTGCCCCTGCCACCGGCCGTTCTATTTTACCCATTTTACCTTTTTAAAAAGGGAAAATTCCCTGGGTATTCCTGTCATGCGCCCCCCCCACAATGAAAACGGTTTTTTTTAGAGTGTTGGGACTTGCAGATGTGAGACACAAACATTTTTCGGCGGAGTCCATGAAGATCCTGTTCGGGATGTCCCGCCCCGCGTATCCTTGGTTTTTGAGAGAGTTAACTTTTTCATCTGATTTTTGATTTTGGGGACAAAGATTTTTTTTAAAGCAATTTCTGGGGCGTTTGTAGCGAGTCATTTAAAGATAGGGGGGGAAAGGTTGTTTTTTTTTTTTTTTTTTTTCTGACTGGGGGTTGTTTTACGTGTGACGCCCCCATTGGCCCTTTTCGGTCGGTGGGTATAAGCCCTTTCTTTTCTTATCCTACCAGCAAGCGAAAAGGCAGACAAGTCAAGATGATGGGAAAAAAAAATCCTTTGGCGCGGGACACTTGGGGGGAGTCTGACCTCCGCCCAAGGGGATAGGTCCTGAGCTACCCTTTTTTGTGGTTTTTTTTACATACACACACACATGCACACACACACCACACACAACCACACACACAACCCCAAAACCCCCACACCACACACACCACTCACACCACACACCACCACACACACACACACACACTCGCACACACACAACACACACACACACACACTCCCCACCCACACACACACACACACACACACCACACACAACACACACACAACACACCAGAGGATGTTTAGGTAACATGGGAGAAAGAAAAAGGGTCATAGGGAGGTTTTTTTTGTCTGTGCTTTGTGTTTAGACATCTGTGGCAAGTAAAGGGCAGTGTCGCACACAGATGTTTATTTTTTTTCTACCAGGGAAAGTAACAGTTTGTAATAACTGAAAGAGCAACTTTCCATGTACCTTGTTTTTGTTTGTTTTTTGGATAGACCAAGGAAACCATGAAATCTCAATGTTGATATCAGAACAAAGTCCCATCATTCTGTGAAAGTATGTCACTGCATAAATGGTTACCAGTTTGTGCAGAGTAACTTCACAGTTTTCAGGTTCAGTGGAAATCTTTTAACAGTAATCTTGCTAAACATATCTTGTATCCAGCCTTTGATCGTGGTCCGTTCTTCTTTTTTTCTCTCTCTTTTTTTTAATTCCTTTCTTTTTTGTATGGCCTCATCTTTTGTGCCTCTTTAGTAGCATTGCACCCACCCCGACCCACCCCGCACACTCTGGCTCTGTTTCCACAGCCACAACCTTGATTATCCCACCACAGTGCCAACACTGGCAATCCACAGGGAGAAGTCAGTGTCAGGTTGTCATGAGGCCTCTCACCACAGGAGACACTGCACTGCTGCCGAGTCACTTCGGTGGTGTTCAACAGGGCCAGTTCTGAGCCAGCATAAGCAGGACACTAAGGTCTCTGTTTATGACAATAATTCCTTAGTAGCAAAGTCAGCATGAGTGATTTTTCCCTCCAGAGGGCATCACCACATCAATCCAACGACAGTCCCCATGAAGTTGCTGATACCAGTGACCCCAACAGAAGGGTATAGACGTAGAGAATGGAAACTGAGGTTAGCAAGAAAGCAAGGCAAGAAGATATACAGATTTGGGGATTTTTTTCTTCTTATGCTGATATGATATGAGGAGTTTGATGATGAAGATGATGTCCCAGATCTTCATTCTGCTCTGAGGCTGCATGACAGGACTGCAGGCAACACTCATTGTATACCCACGAGGTCAGCCAGGCCCGATGATGAAGATGATGTCCCAGATCTTCATTCAGCTCTGAGGCTGCATGACAGGGCTGCAGGCAACACTCATTGTATATCCACGAGGTCAGCCAGGCCCGATGATGAAGATGATGTCCCAGATCTTCATTCAGCTCTGAGGCTGCATGACAGGGCTGCAGGCAACACTCATTGTATATCCACGAGGTCAGCCAGGCCCGATGATGAAGATGATGTCCCAGATCTTCATTCTGCTCTGAGGCTGCATGACAGGGCTGCAGGCAACACTCATTGTATATCCACGAGGTCAGCCAGGCCCGATGATGAAGATGATGTCCCAGATCTTCATTCTGCTCTGAGGCTGCATGACAGGGCTGCAGGCAACACTCACTTTCATTGTATATCCACGGGGTCAGCCAGGCCCGAGGGATACAGACACCTGCAAGGTTGGTCAGGAAATTTGAGCGAAACTGTCGGACACATCCTTTAAGTGGTTGAAAGTTGTCTGTATGGTTCCGGTCTTCCCAGCTGTGACCGTAGCAAGCTGGGTGGGGCTGGTCAGGGCAGAACAAGTCCACAAATGGATGGCTCTGATGGGAACCAGACCCACAACATCCCAGTCAGGAGTCCCTGACGCTGATCACTTTGCCACAACAGCCCACACCACTGTTCAGTGTTTCGCTCTAGGATTACATTCCATCTTTCTACCAATTTTGGCTGAAACTGGCTGTGTACTTTTTGTCACCTAGCTGACAGACAGACGGACAGACAAACAGACATAGGTGAGTGAAAGCAAGCTTTTTGGCAGAAGTGAGCTTATCTGTAACCAGTTGTTTTGACAAATTGAAAGGGTGATATTATACAGAAATGTGTCATTGACTTTGTTACGCCCTGCCTCCCCCACTTCCCCCTTTTCTCTCCCCCCCCCCCCCCCCCCCCCCCATTCCTAACATCCCCCACCCTGCTTCCCATCCCTGTCCCACAAAGATCTGTAGACTTGATTGTTTGATAGGATCATCAGCAACCCTGAAAGGTCGCAGATTTCAAGCACCACACACACACATTCTCTGTCTAGAGCTTTCTGGAAGGTGCCTGCCATAGAGACTGAACTTAGGTGGTCGGTCACCAGACATGGTAGGAGAAATACTGAACCTTTGACAGCATTTTCTGAACTCTTTGTGAGGAGTGAATTATTCAGTGCATGGTAAAAGCTTAGTGAGTCACTGACTTGTTGTCTGTAGCTGTGTCCTCTTGACAAGTAAGCAGGGTATTGTCATCGGTTTGACTTCTTTGCCAAAGGTGAGTGGTTGGATGGATGTTCTCATGTAAGTTCATTTATTCATGAAGGTTTACGGGTATAGGAGTGAAGACACGTTCTGGCAGAAGAAAGAGCATGGGATGGGACAAGGAGGAGTGATAGTGTAAATGAAACGGAAAGGTGGGGGGAAGGGAGGGGGTGAAGTGAAGAATGTTTATTTTACAGATTTGACATCTCTTTCTTCCATGAATATTTATTGGGTGATTGTTATTTATATTTATATATATATATATATTTTTGTCTGTTGCATCTCCGTCTCTCACAATATTTCCCTCAGCTTTTCACTTCCCCTTTACTCCCCCCCCCCCCCCCCCCCATTCTTCCTATGCCCCATCCCCACACCCCCACTGTTCCATATCATCCCCCCTTTCCTCATCATGCATTTCCTCTACTAAACTTGCAGAAACTATCTCAAGTTCACAAGAAGTTTTAATGCCTTGGAAAACTCCAGAAGAAATACCAGTTGTTGTTGTTTTTTGTTGGAGGATCCTGAAGTGTGTCTGCTGGAATGCTGATCGTAAAGTGTATTGTTTCCCAATTATCCAACGACACCATGAGCACTTTGAAAATGACCCAGTGTGGATCAAAAACAATTTGAAAACATTGTATACTATCTTGTGGCACAATCCAGTACCATGGGTTTTTTTTTTAAACAATAAGGCGCTTTGAAATAGAGCATGCACTGTTTACTTTTTAATGTGCATAATGTTAACAAAGTTGGTCTGTGTAATCACCCTGCTTCAGTGTGTGTGTGTGTGTGTGTGTGTGTGTGTGTGTGTGTGTGTGTGTGTGTGTGTGTGTGTAGTGTGGTGTACAATCACTTGCATCAAATTTGGCAGAGCTGTAAGCATTGAACAGAGCTCTCTCCAGCCATCCCCTGCTTGAAGCTGTCACCAATTGTTAACAGTTATAAACCTCTCCCTCTTCCCCCTGTCCTTCCACTGTCATCTCCACCTTTCACTGCATTCCTCCACACTTTTTCCAACCTCCTTTCCTCCCACGATTTCCCACCCCAACCCCCTGCCTTAGAGCCACTTTGAAGGGAAAAAAGAAAAATAAGAAAGAAGGAAGTGTTGGAAACTGGAATTGAACCAGATGCCTTCAGATCTTCAGCCTAACACTTTCCCAGCTCACTTGGTCTGACTGACAGTAAACCTGATATTCTGAATCTGTATGAAATGTCATGGATCAGGTGTGTTTGAGCTGCTTCAAATCCCGGCATTGCTTCACTTCGTTGCTCGTGTTGAAGATGTGACTAATGCAGCTGTGTGGCGCAGAAGTTACGTGCTCTAGATCTGTCCAGTATGCTTGTGTCGTTCCTTTTATGAGTCACCATGCTGAACTTGGAGAAAATGCAATGAAAAGTGTGGATTTGTGTAAGAATCAGCAACAAAAACAACAGCAAAACACACATACACGCACACATGCATGCATGTTCGCACGTATGCACAAACACACAAACACACACACACAGAATACAGGTTATACTAGTTTAGATGAAATACATGTTAAATGATACCGTCCAAAGACAGTAAAATGTAAAGTTTTGCATTCAGGCGGAGACTGGCCCTTTTACCACAATTTCTACCAAGCAAAGGTGCAGAGATAAATAGAACCACGGCCAAATTTAAACATATCTTGCCAAATGTAACCATTCAATCAGCTGAACAAAATATGGAACAGCAAGAAATTCTCCCTTGGAATCAAACTGAAATTTTATAACTCCAATGTGATTTCAACGCTGTTATATGGCTGTGAAACCTGGCAACTGAAGACCACCCAGGAGAAGAAACTCAACGCCTTTGATACTAAGTGCCTACGTAAGATCTTGGGCATCAAATGGTCAGACTTTATACCAAATGAAGACGTCAGGGAGAGGTCCAAACAGCTCCCCATGTCGACCATCGTCTGCAGACGGCGCCTCCACTGGCTGGGTCATGTCTTGAGATTACCCTCTTCAAGGCCTGCAAACCAGGCCATTAAATGGACCCCAGCAGGCCAGAGAAGAAGAGGACTACCCAGGATGAGCTGGCGACAGACAGTGGAAAGAGACCTCAGATTCACTGACAGAGGATGGAGTGACACTAGCAAACTGGCTGAGGACCGTGCACAGTGGAGCACCTTGACTGCCTCATGCGCCGCAAGACACGGGAGCATCTAAGTCTAAGTAAGTAAGTAACCACGTAAGATATCAGGTTTCTCATTTATGGTGAGTCAAGTGAAAAAAGTGGCATCACAACATTCTTGTTTTTATGACAGATCTTTGCAGAGATCAACAGCAATGCACCATGATTTCAGGTTGAGCCCAGATGGATGTTGATCATGTGAAACAAGGTGCTGATCAAGTCCAAAATGGATGCATCTGATAAAAAAACAAATTAACATGAGTGTGACATCCGAATACGGCGTCAGATGTTGATGATGATGCTCATCAAGAACAAGTTGATGACCTGCTACTGGAGGAAAGGCGAACTGATCACGAAATTGTGCAATTGAAGTATGACATGAACTTTTTTTTTTTTATCCCAGAAGAGGAGAGTACAGGAATTAGCAATGAAGACTTCACACACACACACACACACACACACACACACACACACACACACATATCTTATAAATTATATAATGTTTCTCTCTGTCTCTGTATCATGTTTCTCTTTTGATATGCATGGAGCGTGAACACACATGCATGCATACATATGTGCGTGCGCGTGTGCACATGCACACGGACACACACGCGTGCGCGCGCACACACACACACACACACACACACACACACACACACACACACATCTTTTTAAAGAGGAAGGGGAGGTGGGGGATGGAAGAGGGGTAAGCCTCTTTGAAGACAATTGGTTTTGATTTTTCAGCATAGTAACTCAGACTTATACTATGCAAGAAGATATTGTGCCCTGAAAGAAGTCACAACTTGACTAATTCAATGAAAATTTGTACCTGTGATTTCAGGTTCCTGTGAAAAATAGAAGTGTTTTATGTGTTTTTTTAAATTTGTGTGAGCAAATGTTTCGGGTTTTTGAATTAACAGATAACACATAGATACATTATAAATGAATGATAGGATGCCTAAACAAACTAACAAACGAAAAAAAGAGACATGGATATTCCATTTTTGTTGGGGCATTGACATGCTGGTTTTCTTAGTGGGTAGGGGTTTTGTTTTGTTTTGCTCCCCCCCCCCCCCCCCCTGGGGAGGGGGGGGGGGGGGGGGTTGTGTGTGTCTTTTTTCACCCCAGTTTTTTTTTTCTCCATCTCCGTCTGGAAATTTGCTGAAAGATGTTTAGAATGTAAATATGTGTGTATGACTGTATCTGTGTGTACTTGTGCGTGTGCATGTAAATATGTGTGTATGACTGTGTCTGTGTGTACTTGTGCGTGTGCATGTAAATATGTGTGTATGACTGTGTCTGTGTGTACTTATGCGTGTGCATGCCCACACGTGAGCATGTGGAAGAGAAAGAGAAGGTAGCAGAGCATACGTATGAGTTGGTCTCATTGTCCAGGGCTCTGTGTTGACTTGATGTTCATATCTCTTTTTTGACGCTTTCGTGACAGGAACTGTCCTGGTGGTGGCATTTTTTTTTTTTGCTTCAGTGTTGCTTTTTATTAGCAGTGAAAAAGCAGGAAGAAAATGTATTGATAATGTGTGTGTGTGTGTGTGTGCGTGTGCGCACATGCATGGATGAGAGCATGTGCACACGTGTGCATGTGACTGGGACTCTCTCTGTGTGTGTGTGTGTGTGTGTGTGTGTTGTGTGTGTGTGTGTGTGAAAGTATTATTTTTTTTAGCAGAAGGTCCTAAACTCTATAAATGAAAGAAATGAACAAACAGAACATAGATAGAAAAGACACAATCTGAATCACATGAAGAATACATGAGAACAATATCAGTTGTTTCAGTTGTTTTTGTATTTCTTGACTTTATTTCGGGTTAAACATTCCTAACAGTGTCATTCATTTTCCAGGTGTCAGGTGAAGATGAGGTTTACATTTTGGTTGACAATTTTGAGGAGAAAAAAGATCTCTGTCTGTACCTTTTTTTTGCTTTTGTTTTGTTTTTAATATTAACCATTTCATTTTCAGACTTTTACTCATAGTGGTGTCAGCTCTGTGTGTGTGTGTGTGTGTGTGTGTGTGTGTGTGTGTGTGTGTGTGTGTATTTGTGTGTTTGTTTTTAGTCTGAGAATATGTGCATGCATATGTGTCTGTGTATTTTCGTGTTACATGTGTGCCTGCGCATGCATGTTTCTGTTAATTTTGTCTGTCAGAAGTTCAGTCGTGTTTAAGCTAGATGAGTGTTTATTTTGATTTAGTCTTATTTCATATTGTGGCCAATTTTTTGGTGTGTGTTTGTTAAGTTTCAAATTGATTTAGAAAAAAAAAAGTAATATGGTGATCTGTTTGATTTTTTTTTTTTTTAATCAGAGGGCTGGGGAGATGTACGTGTAAGAGTTCTGAGACGAAGATGATGGAGGGAAGGGGAAGAAGGAGGAGTGGGGAAGAGAGTGGGGGAGGACATGGGGTAAGAAAAAGAAGAGGGAGTGTGGGGGGAGATAACCAGGACATTTCTGGTATCGTAGCAACCGACCTTTCACAATTTTCCAGGAATTTCTGTGTTCAAATAAAAAATCATGACTAAAATTTCGAAGCTGGAAAAAGATTCAAGAATTTCACAGTTTTTGTAAAACTAAAAGATGAAAGTGGGGGGCTGGGATGGGGGATAGGGGTGGGGGAGCCAAAGGTTTTTTATTTTTTTTATTTTTCGAAAAGAGGTGATAAAAAATTGTTGAATAAAGCTCAAATGATGTTCTGTATGAGTCATCAGCTGCACTCAGTGGTAGGTACAAATAAGTTATTTGCCATACATTCTTAAGTTGAACTGAAAGGATAGATAATGAAAGTGCCTATTGTTAAAACATTTGCCATACATTCTTAAGTTGATCTGAAACGATAGATAATAAAAGTGCCTATTGATCAAAAAGCAAATGCTCTCATCATTTTTTTTTATATATAGATAAGTTCTGAAAGTAATGAACTAGGAACACTGTATTTATGATTTTATCATGAAGTGTATTATAGCAGCAGTTGTGCTAACTGAGTGTCTGAATGGATGGTTGGTGTTTTCCATGCCTGAACTCAAGTCTTCTTTTATCAGAGATTTTCACCTCAGAGCCTGATTTGTTCAATTCTGCACACCACAGAAGTGTGAGCTCAGGCACATGTGGCTGCAGTGGTCCGTTAACACTGTGCACTTTTGCAGAACAAATTCTGGATGATGATGATGATAATGTTAAGCTTGGGCATAGTAACCATGGAAAAGTCTTCATCCTTTTTTGTGTGTTAAAATCAGTAAGTATCAGTATTGTATGAATACAGCAGATGGAGTTAATCAGTCTTTCATTCACACTTCCAGAAAAAAGAAGTTCACTGCTTTATGTAATTGTAATCTGTGAGCAACAGGCTTATGTGCAGTGTAGTATTGGTATTCACTGTTTCATGTAACCAAAAAAAAAAATATATATATATGAAGAAGAAATTATCATTAGTACAAACTTCTGGAGTAAGATAGAACAGAAGAGAAAAATGGATTAAAAGCAAAGCAAACAGTTAAGAAACAGTGTTTAAGAAGCTATGATTTTATTAGCAACACTTCCTCCAAATGCTTTTGTCAGTGAAGTCTATGTCAACAAATATACTTTTCA
>CM031599.1:4213365-4228365 GCA_018398815.1 Conus ventricosus | reverse complement strand
TTGATCACTGTCCCTTTGCACTGTCAATCACTCTCCTGCTGTCAATCACTCTCATTCACTTCCTTATTGAAAAATGTTGGGTGATAATGTGATTGAAAGAAATCATGAAATAATCAGTTAGATGGTAATGTCATTTTAGCTGGACAAAGAGCACAAGTGAAATCCAAAATGCATTGACAAACATGAAAAAAGTCATCTGATTTTCATTGCCACCATCTTATTTCCCTTTGCGAATAACGTCTGAAGGCCGTTACAGAATGCTTCCTGCACTCTTGACAAATAGGCTGTTGTTCAGACAGAGCACATAGTTTCCTGCAGATTAGTCTGCTTAGGCGTGGTGCTGCAGTTGTTGGATGCCTGTTTTGTTCTGCCTTCCATCTTTCTTTCCTGTGTAATGAGACTTTGGATCGAAAGAGACCGGAAGCCTACTGAAGCAGATGTGCACATCTTGTCTGCAGTTTGATGTTCAAACGAGACAGTCTTATGCCAACCAGCAGCACGGTTCATGGGTACATTATTCTGATTTCAGAGATTGTATTTCATCAATCTGATGCTTATTAAAATGAAAACATGCTTGAACTGGCTTTAGATTTGGAAAGAAGCATAAACTCCAAACCCATTTGTCGTTGTTACTGTCTGAAGTGTTGAAACAAAACACTTGTTTCATGGCTGGTTTGCTGAGGACTGAAAGGGACGGGGGAGGGGGGGGGGTTCACAGAGAGTTTAGTTTGATGTAGTGAACCAAGCTGGCGAAGCATGTCTCACTCCACAGCATGTCTCACTCCACAGCATGGCTCACTCCACAGCATGGCTCACTCCACAGCATGTCACACTCCACAGCATGTCACACTCCACAGCATGTCTCACTCCACTCCAAAGCATGTCTCACTCCACAGCATGTCTCACTCCACAGCATGTCTCACTCCACAGCATGTCACACTCCACAGCATGTCACACTCCACAGCATGTCACACTCCACAGCATGTCTCACTCCACAGCATGTCTCACTCCACTCCACAGCATGTCTCACTCCACAGCATGTCTCACTCCAGAGCATGTCACACTCCACAGCATGTCTCACTCCACAGCATGTCTCACTCCATGGGGTGGCTGACTGCTCCCCCCCCTCCCCCCCCCCCCCCCCCCCCCCCCCCCCCCCCCAAATCCATCACTCCACAGATAGGACACAGGTTTGCAGGGCTGCTGTTGTGACAGCAGGTGTCCTCCTTACTGGACTCACACATACAGACCCCTGACAAAAATAGCTCTGGTTGTTGGTGATGGTGGCATGTAGCAGCATCGCTTGACTGAGAGTGATAAATACTGTCATATGACCTGTCACAGTTGAGCTGAGTGTGAAACATAACCTAGCCAACCCTTCACCTTCGCCAGCCCAGGACTCTTCAGTCTGTCTCTGTCGCACCAAAACAAGTTCCCCCCAACCCCAACCCCCCCCCCCCCCACACACACACACACACACACACAAGTATCATACTAAGAGAAACTGCAACTCAGCTGTTGCAGTTGGTCTTTTTGTTGAGTTTCTTTCTGTAACATGATTTGTGAGAACTTGAAGTATATTCCTGTGACCTGTATCTTCATGGAAACTGGAGTGACCTAAGCCCACAGATCAGTCATGATGGACGTTGTCACACGGCTGAGAACTGAGAAAACAACTGACAAGCTGAAATTCATGGTGTTGCTGATAAATGATGATAGTGGCACATATCCACCTGTTTGAAGGAGAACTGACCAACGCCATCTGTCAGCACATCACCACCTGTTTGAAGGAGAACTGACCAACGCCATCTGTCAGCACATCACCACCTGTTTGAAGGAGAACTGACCAACGCCATCTGTCAGCACATCACTGTCTGTTTGAAGGAGAACTGACCAACGCCATCTGTCAGCACATCACCACCTGTTTGAAGGAGAACTGACCAACGCCATCTGTCAGCACATCACCACCTGTTTGAAGGAGAACTGACCAACGCCATCTGTCAGCACATCACTGTCTGTTTGAAGGAGAAACCAACGCCATCTGTCAGCACATCACCACCTGTTTGAAGGAGAACTGACCAACGCCATCTGTCAGCACATCACTGTCTGTTTGAAGGAGAACTGACCAACACCATCTTTTCAGCACATCACTGTCTGTTTGAAGGAGAACTGACCAACACCATCTGTCAACAGATCATCGTCTGTTTGAAGGAGAAACCAATACCATCTGTCAGCACATCACTGTCTGTTTGAAGAACTGACCAACACCATCTGTCAGCACATCACTGTCTGTTTGAAGAACTGACCAACGCCATCTGTCAGCACATCACTGTCTGTTTGAAGAACTGACCAACGCCATCTGTCAGCACATCACTGTCTGTTTGAAGAACTGACCAACACTATCTGTCAACAGATCATCGTCTGTTTGAAGGAGAACTGACCAACGCCATCTGTCAGCACATCACTGTCTGTTTGAAGGAGAACTGACCAACACCATCTGTCAACAGATCATCGTCTGTTTGAAGGAAACTGACCAACGCCATCTGTCAGCACATCACTGTCTGTTTGAAGGAGAAACCAACGCCATCTGTCAGCACATCACTGTCTGTTTGAAGAACTGACCAACACCATCTGTCAGCACATCACTGTCTGTTTGAAGGAGAACTGACCAACGCCATCTGTCAGCACATCACTGTCTGTTTGAAGGAGAAACCAACGCCATCTGTCAGCACATCACTGTCTGTTTGAAGGAGAACTGACCAACACCATCTGTCAGCACATCACTGTCTGTTTGAAGGAGAACTGACCAACGCCATCTGTCAGCACATCACTGTCTGTTTGAAGGAGAACTGACCAACGCCATCTGTCAGCACATCACTGTCTGTTTGAAGGAGAACTGACCAACGCCATCTGTCAGCACATCACTGTCTGTTTGAAGGAGAACTGACCAACGCCATCTGTCAGCACATCACTGTCTGTTTGAAGGAGAACTGACCAACACCATCTGTCAGCACATCACTGTCTGTTTGAAGGAGAACTGACCAACGCCATCCATCAGCATACCACTGTCTGTTGGAAGAAGAACCGACAAATGCCATCAGAGTTCTCTTGACATCACGTGACACCATGGACTGGATAACGAGTCATATCTCAGTCTGGGTTTTCTGTCCAGGAAAGATTAAGGCGATTTAGTACACCCATACAAGATCATGTGACATTTTCACTCCCTCAGGTGAAGTTACGGGAGTGGGAGAGAGGGTGGAGGAGTGGAATGGGATCATTCTCATGCAGTCATCATTTTCTGATGTAGAAAATAGATTTCTTTCCCCCCACCCGAAACACAGGCTGTCACAAATGAACATTTTGATAGCCAGACTGAACATATCTGACAGAGGTCACTCAGAGCCATGTCACAAATGAACATTTTGATAGCCAGCCTGAACATACCTGACAGAGGTCACTCAGAGCCATGTCACAAATGAACATTTTGATAGCCAGCCTGAACATACCTGACAGAGGTCACTCAGAGCCATGTCATAAATGAACATTTTGATAGCCAGCCTGAACATACCTGACAGAGGTCACTCAAAGCCATGTCACAAATGAACATTTTGATAGCCAGCCTGAACATACCTGACAGAGGTCACTCAGAGCCATGTCATAAATGAACATTTTGATAGCCAGCCTGAACATTACCTGACAGAGGTCACTCACAGCCATGTCACAAATGAACATTTTGATAGCCAGACTGAACATATCTGACAGAGGTCACTCGGAGCCATGTCACAAATGAACATTTTGATAGCCAGCTGAACATACCTGACAGAGGTCACTCAAAGCCATGTCACAAATGAACATTTTGATAGCCAGACTGAACATATCTGACAGAGGTCACTCGGAGCCATGTCACAAATGAACATTTTGATAGCCAGCCTGAACATACCTGACAGAGGTCACTCAAAGCCAAACACCTCACTGTGTCTGAAAGTAAAGATGAAACTCGGCTGGCTTATTTATTCTGTGAGTTGCATTAGACTGTGTTTGATTGGACAACATTCTGTGTGTTCACAACTCTTGCAGTCTCTTTGCCATGTGTCATACCATGCAGTCAGTGCATGATGTGGTTGATGACAAACCTTGCACTACACCTGTTCATTATGGTTGTGTTGTGGTTCACATTGTACTAGAATATACACTTAATTAGTATACCACACAACCCTCCCCCCCCCCCCCCCCCCCAAAAAAAAAAAGAAGATAATAACAAAGCTTTGGTGTGGTGTATGCATGCCCCAGTGAACTTCTCTTTGTTTCTCAGTGCACATTTTCACTGTAGATGCCATTGGTTTCCAAATTCATGCTTTAGTAGTTATTTGAAATCATCGTTCAAATGCAGATCATGAGCAGATCAGAGATATTCAGTTTTGACCTTCAGTGTGTGTGTGTGAATGTGTGTGTGTGTGTGTATGTGTGTGTGTGTGTTGTGGGGAAAAAAAACGAGAGCAGAGACTTTTCCAAATCTTGCCTGTGTGTCAGAAGATGGGCAAATCACAGGTGGAAATACTCCCAGCAGTCAACACACATCTGTAGGTCTGCTGCCCAATAAGATGGCGAGGATTTCAAGACCCCCTTTGGAATTGATTCAGAAATGGGGGGTGGGGGGTGGGGTGGATAGGACCCTCTGTTTGGAGTGGTAGGGGGGTCTTGTTAAAACTATGGAGGCCCTTTTTTTTTTTTTTTTTTTTTTTTTTTTGCTGTCCCAACCTCTGCGCCACCTCAGAGGCAGTGTACCCACGCCGCTCATTCCGACACCCCATCCACAGCCACAGCCCGGTCGGCCCCGCTGCAGCCCCGGCACCAGCAATCCACAGGAGCAGTCAATGTCAAGTCGTTAAGAGGCAACCCACCGGAGGAGACACTGCACTGCTGCCGAGTCACTTCGGTGGTGTTCAGTGGCGCCTGTTCTGATCTAACATACGCAGGACACCACCTACTAAGCCCCCTACTGACGACAATAATTGCTTAGTCGCGGAGCCGCGTGAGTGAGCTCTCCCTCCGGAGGGCGCCACCACGTCCGTCTACCGACAGACCCCATGGACTCGCCGATACCGGTGACCCCGACGGAACCAAACCAAAGCCACAGACGTGGAGAGGACATCGAAATTGAGGTCACCATGATAGCAGTGGAGGCCCATTTCTGATAAGGACTACACTATAGTCTCAAGACAAACATGTTGTCATTTCTCTAACTGACGTAAGAGGAGTGACATGTTGGAGTGGTTGACACAGTAGAGTTGAGAAAGAAGAATTTTTTCTTAATCAAATACATTTCATTTGCCAGGCAGTTGCTGCATGTTCTGCTAGCGATTCAGTTTTCATGGGAAATTATTTTTCATTGACTTGACTGTGAATGTAAACATGATCAGATGTTAGGCATGTGACTGGAAACTGCTAGTCTAGCTCTAAATTATAGAGACTAAAAAGTGTTAGTCCATTACTGAATTATAGTGACGAAAACCTGCTAGTCAAGATATGAATGATAGTGAACACAGTGTGCTTCCAATCATCATAGAGACTCGGGGATGTACATACGTGAGTTAATGAGAGCCCTGGGATTCTGATGTGAATTGACCTAAAGAGTGGTTGTTCATTTGGTCAAAACTGAGGTGGGCATTATGATGATAGCTGACTCAAAGACCAGGTAGCAGCGTCCTCAGGTTGCTGATGAGAAGGCTGTGAGGCTCAGTGTAGTGGAACTCAACTATCGGACAGCAGGACTTTCAGCCAGTCCAGCAGTGACCGATCGACAGACCAGAAGGCAGATCATGAAGTTTTTTGGTTGAAAGAAAAATGGAGGACAGATGCGTCAGAAAGTCAGCTCTTAGAGCTTTGTGAAAGAAACAGTAGATCTCCTCCATCCATCCCTCACCTCCTTCATGACCAAACACACACGCACGCACGCGCGCACACACACACACACACACACACACACACACACACACACACACACACACACACACGCACACACACTCGCTCACACTTGCACATACACACACATTCGCACCCATACATACATAAATGATGGTCATGGTAAACAGTTGGAAATTCATGCTTGTCTAAACAGGTCAGTTTTAAAAACCAGATGTACAGGAAAGTTCAAAGCGTCATTGAGTTCAGGCAGTTTGTTTCACTTTTTGAGGGAGCTTGATATGAAAAGAGCCTCGGACAGTGTGTTTCTCTTCTTTACCACGGGGGGTTTTGACTTTCAAGCATGAGGTGTTAAACAATTAACAAGTAGGATAACTCTTGCTCCCACAAGAAAACATAACTCCAAAGGAATGCTGCTTGCGACACCAAATCGCCCAGCAGACATGACAGCACAGAGCACACAGAACAAACAAGGAAACATAAAAAAAGGATGTTCTAGGCTTGCCCATATACCCTGTACCGAACACATCTACACAGCAACTAGAACTGGACAAAGGAACAAATATAAATCAACTTTTATTCAAGACTGGCACAGCCTTTTAAACATGAATAAAGTCAGACAAATACATATGAGTTTTCAAAGAAATGAGTTTTCAAAACATGGAACTGGTTTGAAAATGATTATTATTTTAAAAAAAAAATCTAAATTCCTTTTTTAAAAAAAAGGAAAAAAAAAGGAAATATTACTGTAGGTTTGCATCAAAATGGCGTGTGTGAAAAACATCACTGCCACTGGTAAGCTGCGAAGCAAAACGCCTAGAGGGAGAAATGCGTACACACTAGCAATTGATCAAGCACAGAGACTGTGATACATGTGTACACACGTGCATGCATGCTACCAATGCAAAGAATGAATTAAGCGTCCAAATGAAAGCATTACACAGGCTTAGAGACTGTCATTCCCCCTTCTCCTCTCTCCCACCACCCAGGCCAACCACCACCCCCCCCCCCCCCCCCCCTCCACCCTCAACCCCTCACTCACTGACTTTTCTGTGAACATGAAAATTCTGTTTTCTTGTCGTCTCGGGGCCAAGAAGATTGAACTCGATTCAGAGAAACTCTATTCCAAAAAAAAAAAGAAAAAAAAAAGGGGGAGAAAATGCTGAATAGAATACGATAATTAAATTGGTTCTTTTTGTTTGTTTGTATTTTCATCACACTTGTTGGAAAATCTGTCTTCCACGTATGAAAGCATTCATACATGCATGCACACACACACACTCACACTCACGCACATGCCCATGCACACCCCTCCTACCCCCGCCCCTGTCCTGTCCCTTCCACACGCACGGGCACACGCATGTGCACATGAGCACGCACATGCCTGCAGGCACTCTCAAACACACACACACACTCTCTCTCTCTCTCTCTCACACATGCACACGCACACACACATGCGCACACACACATGCACGCCGCGCGCGCACACACACACACACACACACACACACACACACACACACACACACACACACACACACACACTCTCTCTCTCTCTCTCTCTCTCTCTCTCTCTCTCTCTCTCTCTCTCTCTCTTTCTCACCTTCTCACACACACACACACGCACACGCACACACATACACACGCACACGCACATACACACGCACACACACACACAGGAGGTGGGTGATTGAGACATCAATTTTTTAAAGCAGTGTAAACATTGCTGTGGATTGAAAACAGCAGCAGCTCCCAATTTTTATTCTAGGAACAGCTCTCTTTGCCCTGCTCTTCCCCTGTCTCTTTGATTTTGGCATTTAAGATAACCTTTGAACAGGCTGATATTGTCAGTGTGTTGTTTTTTTTTTTCCTCTCTGCCTCTCTGTGGCTGTCAGTCAGTCTGTTGTTGTCTGTCTCCTTTTATCTGTGAGTCTGCCTGTTTGCTTGCATGTCTTGTAGTATGTCAGTATTTTTGTGTTCTGTCTGCCTGTGTGTTAAAGGTCTCTGTCAGTCTGTATATTATTTGCCTGTCCCTCTTTACATCTGTGTGTACTTGCTTGTCTAGTTGTCTTTGTATCTGATTATATGTCTATCTACTTGTCTGTCTATATCTGTCTGTCCTACTACTGGTATATCTGTAGTCTGCGTACTACATACCTACCAACCCACCCACCAACCTACCTATTTATCTGTCTGTCTGCATATCTGATTGTCTGTCTGTCTACCTATTATATATCTGTCTATCTTTCTGTCTTTTTGCCTCTCTGTCTGCCTATCTATCTATCCATCTATCTGTCCATCCATCCATCTATCTATGTACATATCTGCCTGTCTGTCTGTCTGTCTTTTTATCTTTCTATCTGCTTGTCTTTTCATCTCTCTGTCTGTTTATCCGTCTATTTGTCTGTCTGTCTATCTATGTATCTATCTATCCACATATCTTTCTGTCTGTATGTCAATCTGTCTGTCTACCTATCTGTATATTTGTCTAAATCTGTCCGTCTAACTGCCTCTCTGTCTGTATGTCTCTCAGACTGTCTTTATGTGCCTCTCTTTGTCTACTTTTATTTTTTATTAGAGAAACTTCTTTATTCAGATTAGAATGTTACAGTCCAGCTGGTAAACATAATATGTTTAATTAAGGAAGGAAAGTTTGCCAACACATGCAAACACAAAGAACACCAAAACATAAGCTTGGAAAGATAAACATGCAGTCTGAGAGAGGGAGCAGCAAGGAAAACAGTGAGAGAGAGAGACAAGAGAAACAGAAAGAGACACGTCAGAGAGGAAGGAAATGGAAAGAAAAGAGAAAGAAAGAAAGTGCCAGGGTGGGGCGAGGGGTGGTGGTGTATGATTTATCTAATTTTGAACAGCTAATATATTTACATAACCTGTACAAAAAAACAACAAAAAACCCCCAGTAAGATTATGTGAAGCACGTGCATTATTTTATGTAAAGAAGTAAGTTTGAAAACATGCCACTCGTGGTGAGACAAAAAACAAAACAAAACAAAAAACCCCAAAAAAAGTCTGTAATAGAGAATCCTAATTCTTTGAAAAATTGTGCCAGTGGAGGCTTGCATCAACATGGTATGTATGAAAAATGCATCACTTCAAGGGTTTTGCCATACAGTGAATCAAAACACAGAGAAGGAGAGATGTGTACATACTGGCATGAGCATGTGCATTCACTGTAATGCAGTGTACACACGCATGCATGCATGCATTCTGCCTGTGCCTATAAAGAGAAAGGACAACCAGTATTCAGATGTAAGAATAATACAGGTTGACAGAATTCCATTCCTTCTCACACACACACACACACACACACACCACACACACACACACACCACCACCACCCTCCCCAGTCTAAAAGAGGAAAATAGCCGCCTAGACAGAGAAGTACACTCTTGCAAAACTCAGTTAGGGACACTGCAATCCGAGATAAAGAGACTAAAGAAAACAAAGCAAACAGAAACCATCGGAATTCAATCCACATCTACAGAATTTCCCTCGTCCCGCAGTTCACTTGAATACAAAGATTTGCGTCGGTCTGAACCTGGCACACTGTCACTCCAGTCAACTGACCCTCAGGTCAGTGTTGAAAATATCCTCACAAAATCAGTGACAGATGCACATCCCCAGCAGGATTACATCCCCTCTGACGATGAGCCAGAGAAAACACGTGATGAAAAGGAAAACTGCGACCTAAAGTACGCCATATCTGTCACAAACACGTATTCTGTGCTGGAAAACGTGGGTGAAACGAATGAAAACATCGCACCAGAGCTATCAAGAACCTCCAAAGAGGACCCCCCCAAACCAACCAGCCCACCCCCCATGAAAGTTTTGAAAACCCTTTCTATTCCGGAAAGAGCTTCAATGTTACTAATTGGAGACTCCATTCTCCGATACATAAATCCAAGAAGACTGGCCCCAAGGAGTGAGTTCATGTACAAGATCCTGCGTGCCGGGGATGACAGTACATGACCTGATTTCCTGGCTGCTGTCACTCCAGCCCTTGCCGAAGCAGAGACATGTCACTGTCCACATCGGGTGAACTCCTGTCGTTCAGGGATCATTCCAAAGGAAGACTGGATGAACCTTATTTCCCTGTGCTGCAAAACATTCCCAAATGCCAAACTGACCTTCAGCTCCATCATCCCTGCCAGAGGTCGGCATCATTTGAACAATATCATCGGACCATCCAACTATAATCTTCAAACTGTGTGTGAAAGTGTGGGTGCAACTTACATCGACCATGATCCTACGTTCACCACTCCAACCGGAGCCCCTTGTCTTGCGTTTTACCAAGACCTGCTCCACCCAAGCGTCAAAGGCACAGCAAAACTGGCGGCAGACTTGAAAACCACATGGCAGACTACACAACCAGACTTTGGAAACATGTCCCCGGCTTTCCCGGATGTGTCGCAGAGAAAGCCGCCAGTCAGAAATAATCCGTCAAGGGACTATTATCAGAGTGTGCCACATCAAGAGACACCAAGGAATTTATTCTCTGACAGTAATGATGCTTCTCAAGCCAATTCTCTCCATTGCAATTCCCAAAGGAATACCGCACGTTACCCCCCAAATTACCCAAATCCTTCATCTCTTTTTCACTATCCATCTTTGAATCCCCGTCCAACTCCGAGGGATCCATGTTCTGCAGACCCCTTTCTTCCAAAAAGACCCCTCCCCAGTAATGTAAACAGAGCAGAGCGAATCCCACCTCCATCTAGCCATTTAAGTCACCAACGTGATTATTCTAGTGAATATTCCGCTCCCCTCCAAAACCCAACATACCCACAAAATATACCGGGTCAAAGGTCTAATCATCCGGCTCCTGATGGAAATGTTGTAAATGCCTATGCTCTTGAACTGTGCAGGATGGCATCGCAACTATTGTCACAGCATTGATTTGAATTAAGTTGTTCCTGTGAATAGTGTTAAAAGGCTCGCGCGCACGTGCGCGAGCACATGTGTGTGTGTGTGTGTCTGTGTGTGTGTGTGTGTGTGTGTGTTGTTGTGTGTGTGTGTGTGTGTGTGTGTGTGAGAGTGAGTGAGTGAGTGAGTGAGTGAGTGTGTGTGTGTGTGTGTGTGTGTGTGTGTGTGTGTGTGTGTGTGTGTGGCGCGCGCGCGCGCGCGCGCGCGCGTGTGTGTGTGTGTGTGTGGTGTGTGTGTGTGGAAATTGCCGCTCTGCATGTATTTATAGTTGTGATCTCACCCGAGAAAATTGATTGACTGGAAACGTATTGGAATACGGTAGATTTCTGCTGGAGTTTTGAAGTCATTCTAATATTTTATATACACTTGCCTTTGAATTTTCAGCTTTTTTGCTTTCGTCCTTTCGTGGATTCGCCATTGTTTACTGATCTACAATTGAAGCTTTTTCTTTTATGCTATTAATTGTGTTGTAATCCAGTTTGCCTTGACAATTTTTTTTTTCTTTCTTATTCATTCAGTCAAACCTTACTTGTTAGTCTGTAAGAGCTTTGTCTGCTGTTATTATCATTGTGTGTTAAGTTTGTTATAGTATTGACTATAATAGATATGACAGAAGACAACAACCCTTGGCTGAAAAGAGATGGACTTAGAGTTGGGCATCTCAATGTCAACCATGCGATTAACAAAATGACTGAAATACCATCTGTCATATCAAATTCGGAAAAAACTTTCACATATTTGGATTTTCGGAGTCACATCTGTCCAGTATAATATCAAATAACGACACTGCAATCCCAGGTTATAATGTTGTTCGTAAGATCCTAAACAAAACATGGAAACTGGTATTATTGTATATCTTCATCAGTCAGTAAAATTTCAGAGGATCCATTTTTTAGAACAGTTTAATGTAGAAACAATCTGGATTGAGATCCAGCTTAAATTTAATAAGCCTATACTTATATGTTTTCTGTACAGAAATCCAGCTGAACATGTCGACTGGGTTGACCGTTTCATGTTAATGATGGAAAACGCACATGACGAATCGAAAGACATCATGATATTAGGGGATTTTAATATAGATCTACTAAAATCAAATAAACAGTGGAACTATGTTTTTGAGTCACTTGGTCTCACTCAGCTAATCAACACTCCTACAAGGGTCACTGAGATTTCTGAAACACTGATAGACCATTTATATGTTACAAATCCAGAAACCATTCTTGAGACAAGTGTACCTGTTTATGGATGCAGTGATCACTTCCCGATTTGTTGCACTTGGTCAAAAAAGGTATCAAAATTCCAAGGTTAAACCATAAAACGATTACCTTTAGAAATTTTTCAAAATTTGATCGTGACAAATTTATCTCTGACCTTTTAAATTCACCTCTAAATATAGTGTATCAATATACAGAACCCAATCAGCTCTAGAAGCTTGGTACTCCATCTTCTATAGTATATACAACAAACATGCCCCGCTCCAAACCAAAAGAGTCAAATATCGGATAAAACCTCCTTGGCTAACAAATGAGATACAGAACGCTATTTACCAAAGAGAGTACCTGTTAAAAAATGGCCCTCGTGAAGAATATAAAAAACAAAGAAATAAAGTAACTTCTCTCATTAGAGCAGAGAAAAGAAATATTTTTCAAACTTAATTAGTGAAAAGAAAGACAGCAAGTCTGTATGGAAAGCCATCCATGGAATTAACAAATAAACATGTTTCCTCTGCTCCAAATATTATGAATGATATATCTGCCAGTAAACTAAATCACCATTTTACAACAGTAGCAGATCAAATAATTCATGATGATAAATCAAATGATAACGACCTAGAAGAATTACAAAAATACTGCAGGGGAAAAAATATCCATTCAGATTTAGATATCAGCCATCTAGATGTTCATTCTGTTTTCGTGTCACTTAGGCGATTGAAACAGACAGCCACTCGTGGAATTGACGGTATAGACGGTAAAATTCTAAAGCTCTCCGCACCCGTTATCGCAGAAACGTTAACTTACATTTACAACCTCTGTATAGATAAACAATGCTTTCCAGATACCTTAAAAAAGGCAAAAATCATACCAATACACAAATCAGGAAACGCTACTGATCCATCAAATTATAGACCTATTTCGATTCTATCAGTTCTTTCTAAGCCATTAGAACTCCACATCAATAAGTGTCTCCATTCCCATGCAGTAAAATACGATTTAATCCACCCAAATCAATCGGGGTTCAGAGAAAACCATTCATGCCACACAGTGCTAACTAGACTAATAGATAGATGGCTATTAAACATGAACTACAAACAATTTTCAGGAATTCTCTTCGTAGATTTCGCAAAAGCCTTCGACGTTATAAATCATGAACTTTTACTCAGAAAACTAACTTTGTATAAGCTATCATACAAAACACTGAAACTGATTTCATCTTTTCTGTCCAACCGACAACAAATTGTGTCCGTAAATACATACAAATCTAATTTTCTTCCCAACAAATTTGGAGTCCCACAAGGGTCAGTATTAGGTCCTCTGTTGTTTTCATTTTACATCAATGATCTGCCATTGTACTTGAAAATAAACAGCGAAATGTTCGCTGATGATACAACTTTAGACAAGTAATTCTGATGCCCAACAGGTTTGCAGTGACATCCAAGAAAACATCAATCTTTTGGTTAAATGGACACGATTTAATCACATGGCTATCCATCCTCAAAAAACTAAATTCATGATGATAACTACTAGACAGAAGCGTCAAATTCTAAGCCAGAATCTACCAGTACTTTGTATTTCTAATGAAACCATCGAAGAAGTATCCAGTCACAAAGTCTTAGGAATAACAATAGATAATAATCTAACTTGGTCAAAACACTTAGAGTCTTTATCTAAAAACGTTGCAAGAAAACTACATCTTCTAAAAAGGATTAAGAACTTCTTAAATTTGCATGCAAGAAAACTATTTTTTCACTCTTATATTCAGCCTATTATCGACTATGCCTCAACACTTTGGGACTCAGCGAGCAAGAATTCACTCAAACCACTAATTAGCCTTCACAAAAGAGCTGTCAAAGTAACATTAGGTCATCCATCTTCACTGGTAGATTCAGACTATAAGCAATCAGGCATTCTCCCATTTAAAGCCAAACTTCTATACAATAAAGGACTCTTTATGCATAAGGTACTCCATGGAAATGCTCCACTTTCTCTAACAAATATGTTCACTTTTAACGACTATCAACATTCACATAAAATAAACCTCCCGTTTGCCATGATTAATCTATACAAGTCTAGTCTGGCGTATTCCGGGGGTTGGCTATGGAACCATATTCCTGAAGAACTTAAAAATCAATCAAACTTTAAAAAGTTCAAGTCTAATTTTCACAAATATCTTATGAATGTCTCAGATTTGACTGCACTATACCCGAAAATGTATGATAATTATCAATTCAGATTCAATTTAACAAACTTGTGATGTTCGAAGTTGACTTAATTCTACGCAAATTGCAATGATCATCCTGTGCCATTAATGTGTTTTTTCAAAGTTTTTCGTAGGTGATTATCTATAGCTGCTTTATTGTCTTTCTCTTCCTTTATCTCTGCCTTTCTTTCGCCAGTCGGTCGGTCGGTCGGTCTCTCTCTCTTTTCTCTCTCTCTCTCTCTCTCTCTCTCTCTCCTACTCTCTCTCTCTCTCTCTCTCTCTCTCTCTCTCTCTCTCCTCCTCCATTCACACTCCCCCCTATTGCCCTGATCATCTTTTCTCGTTGTTGTTGTTGTTGTTGTTGGTGTTGGTGGTGGTGGTGGTGGTGGTGTATTCACTGGTTTCTTTGTCTTCTATCTTCTTTTTTGTCAAAGGTTCCCATGCAAGGAATTGTTGCATTTTTTTCTGATTTGCTTTTTACTATATATTGATTTTTTTTCCCCCCAGAGGGCTGGATGTAAAAAAAGTATTCATGCTTAATCCACTACCCTCTTAAAATAAAATTCGTTCGTTCGTTCGTTCGTTCCCCCAAACATCCTCCCCCCACCTCCTAACATTTTCTGTGAACATGAACATTCAGTTTTCTTTTCATCTAGGGGACGAGGAAAATCAAACTGATTCAGAGAAATTCCATGAGAAAGAACTAAAAGGAAA
>CM031599.1:4160865-4208365 GCA_018398815.1 Conus ventricosus | reverse complement strand
TCTAGATAAGCCTCCGTGGACCTTTTCCACACCAGAAATTCGTTTTGACCTTGCAGCTTTTTCGCAAAGAGTCCACCAGCTCTCTGGCATACAGGGCATTGTTTGCCGATCACTGTTCCAAGTCTGAAGATGGAGTGGCCTGTGCAGCCTATTGTCCTGGTGCTCCTCAGATATTGTTAGAACATATTCCTTCAGATGCTTCTGTTTACTCTGCTGAACTTGCAGCTCTGGTTTTGGCATTGAACTAAAGATAATTTCTCAGTCTACAAAGAATGACTTTCTGATTTTGTCGGATTCGCTGTCAGCTTTGGAGGCGATAGCTGGCGGTAACCTCCAGCATCCCAAACTTTTACACTTTATAAAAACTTTTTACCATGTTGAAAGCGGATGGTCACAACATTGTTCTGGCTTGGGTTCCTGGTCACGTTGGCATCGGAGGGAATGAAATGGCTGATCGTTTGGCCAAGAATGCCACAACAGGGAAACTGTGTAACATATCTATCCCCTACACAGATCAAAAACCAAAAGTTAATGATTATGTCAGAGATCTCTGGCAGGAGGATTGGAATACACAGACGGATAGCAAACTCTTTCAGATCCGTACAAACCTAAAAGAGTTCCTCTCATCCACATCTGGTGTTCGCAAAGAAGAAACGGTTTCTATGCCGGCTGCACACCGACCATTCATATTTTACTCATTCATACCTTTTAAAAGAGTGAAGAAGCTCCGTGGTGCATTCCATGTCATGTGCCACTCACAGTGAAGCATATTCTTTTAGAGTGTTGGGACTTGCACGATGTGAGACACAAACATTTTACAGCAGATTCCATGAAAACCTTGTTCAGAGATGTCCCACCTGATGCGATCTTTGAATTCTTGAAAGAGATTAACATTTTTCATTGGATCTGAGGTTTTATCGTGGAAAGATTTTTAACAAGGTTTCGGATGGGTTTTTAGAAGATGTATTTTAAAGAGTTGTGTGAATGACTGACTTGTGAGTTGATTTTAACGTGGTGACAGCCCTGATACAGCACTTTGCGGTCGGCTGGGCTATAAGCAACATTACCTTACCTTCTCATAATTGATTCAGTTTTCTGGGTCAGTGTGATATCAAAACACTATTCAGAAGAAGAAAAAAAAGAAATAAAAAAGGGGGTTGGGAGACTGGGTGGGTTCGTGGAGGGAGGGGGGGGGGGGGTGGGGGGAGTAAGTAAAAGGGACGGGAGTCTTACCCTCTTACCCATCACAGCAGTGTTTCCTTTTTTTTCTTCCGTCTCTCTCCAGTTCCCACTCATGTCTCTTGGGGGGGTGTGTGTGTGCACATATGCATGCACCTGCATGCCCATACATGTTTTGTACCTGTAGGCACATTTGACGATGTGAATCTAGTCCAGGAAATGTATGTGTATTTATCGGTCAACTAAAAAACGAGGCAGACAATTGTTAATAAAGCATGACTCAGATTTTGCTCTTCTTTTTAGGATGGTGGTGGTGGTGGTGGTGGTGATGGTGATGCTTGCTTGTTTGTTTGCTGTTGTTGTAGTTGTAAGCCAGTGATGTGGGTATCTAGCAGCGTACAGAGGCCGTCAGAAGTATTGGTTGTGGAGAGTGGACAGGGGAGTGGGATCCAGCAGCGTGCAGAGGCCGTCAGAAGTATTGGTTGTGGAGAGTGGACAGGGAGTGGGATCCAGCAGCGTGCAGAGGCCGTCAGAAGTATTGGTTGTGGAGAGTGGACAGGGGAGTGGGATCCAGCAGCGTGCAGAGGCCGTCAGAAGTATTGGTTGTGGAGAGTGGACAGGGAGTGGGATCCAGCAGCGTGCAGAGGCCGTCAGAAGTATTGGTTGTGGAGAGTGGACAGGGAGTGGGATCCAGCAGCGTGCAGAGGCCGTCAGAAGTATTGGTTGTGGAGAGTGGACAGGGAGTGGGATCCAGCAGCGTGCAGAGGCCGTCAGAAGTATTGGTTGTGGAGAGTGGACAGGGGAGTGGGATCCAGCAGCCTGCAGACGCCGTCAGAAGTATTGGTTGTGGAGAGTGGACAGGGGAGTAGGATCCAGCAGCGTGCAGAGGCCGTCAGAAGTATTGGTTGTGGAGAGTGGACAGGGGAGTGGGATCGAGCAGCAGCGTGCAGAGGCCGTCAGAAGTATTGGTTGTGGAGAGTGGACAGGGAGTGGGATGTATGGAAAGGGGCAGGCACAGTGTGGATTGGGTTTCTAACACACCACAGGAGAATTTTTTTTTTTTTTGTCTGGGAGAAAAGGGGTTGTGGGGGATGGGGGGGGGGGGGGGGGATGGGAGATGAATGCGGAGGGGAAGGGATGTGAGGATGGGTCTAGGGCAGGTCCAATTTCTTTTCAGAGGGACTGCAGTGGGTTTGGCCAGTGTGGGAGACTGGGGGCTGCAATGGCTGATCATTACAGGTTTTCTACACTGTTTGCTGATGTTGTTCTGTCATCTTTTTTTTTGTTTTTTTTAAAAATGTAACTCCTCATTTTCTTTTCAAATCAACAACACTTTTAAGATATTTTTCTTCGTTTGTTTCCTTCTCATCCAAAACTGTTTAAGACTTTTTTTGCTCTCCATAATTCAAAGTTTTTTGTGAAAGGGTTCAGGAGGGGGAAGGGGTAGGGAGTTGGAGGATGGGTGAATCTGGACTGCCCACTCCCATCCGGCTGTTCCCCAGATGCGCATCTGTAACACAACCATCAAGATTTTAAAAAAATTACAAATGTGACTGCGCCACTGAATGACTCCAACATCATGCTGAAAATTTTTACACAAAAGCAAACAAGCAATTCGTGATCAGTCAGATTTGGTAGTACTTGAGGGTCACTTTTGAGTATGCAGGCACTGATCTTTTTGATAGTTATCGTGGACAAACACAATATTGGAGGAAATAGCCTTTAAACACTCTCCATGGCATCTTCTTGGAGGATACATGGACATTATCCTCAGCATAGTTTGTGGAGATCATTTCTTCTTTAACACTCAGTAACTCTGGTTCTGTTCATCCAGTTGTGGAGAGGGTATCTTTTGCAATACACTGTTGCTCTGGTGCTGTCGGTCTGATTGTGGAGAGAGCTTCTTCCTCAACATACTGCAGGTCTGGCATTGGTGGTCTGAGTGTGAAGAAGGTATCATCTCTTACACACTGTAGACATGGCATGGTGTTGTCTGACTTGGTGATTGTGAAGAGTGTCTCTTCGTGAACAGTCAAGGTCTGGTGCTGTTAGTTTGATCGCTGAGAACGTGTCTTCTTTAACAGACTGTTGTTATGGCACTGTTGATCAGATCATTGAGAGAGCGTCTTGTTTTACAGACTGTACATATGGTTCTGTTGATACGATTTGAAAGAGATGTGTGCTGTACAGGGTGTGGGAAATACTGTAAGAGAGGTGAGGAAGAAGAAGAAAACAAGAACATCAGACTCATTTCATGGTGGAGGGTCACATATATCGAAGAAAGACTGGCTCCAAACAGAGCCTTTCTTTTTTTTTTCTGGATCATACTTCTGTTTCTGTATTCTAAACTAGTCTCCCAGTGAAGACTCCAACCCTTTTAAGATAGAAGATTGCTTCTGAGAGGTTGAAGTGTAGTGGCCTAGGATACAGGGTACTCAACATCTCCTTTCAACTGACCCTGCCCTTTTCTGGTAGTAAAATGGAGAGAGAGAGAGAGAGAAAGAGAGAGGGATGCACAGAAAAACATACAGACACAGGTGGAAATGCAGACGCACACACTTGCAGATGTGCACACATACATGGATGCATGTTCAAAGGTGTAGGTACGTTGTCCTCCGGTGCGAAGCAAGAGTCACTGGATTTTTAAAAACTTTTTTTTTTTAAAGTTTGTTCATTGAAGGTAGGAGATTAAGTGAAAGCTTTTGCTTTGTGCTGTCATCAGCATTATCTTCTACTCCCCCCCCCCCCCCCCCCCCCCCCCCCCCCCCCCCCCCCCCCCCCCCCCCCCCAACAACAACAACAACAAAAAATCTGTTGCTGACCAGGGCATGACTGCATTTGGAAGACACTTCGTTCAGAGTGAAATTTCAAGAAAAGATTATGGTTTTTGTGTGTCTGTTTGCATGGCCGAAAAAACTGGGCGGCTGACTATGTCGAGACCATTTCCTTCCAGGCTGCAAAAGAGTGATAACTGGCCACAACAACATCCACAACTAAAGAAGCAGTCAGGGCCACGGTGAAGAGTAATGGAGAGCTTGCCGCTCCTGGGGAATTGGCTTGACTGACCCCTCAGCAAGGAGTGGTTTCTGTCTGTCTTTCTTCTTTATTTTTTTCCCCTCTTATTTACTTCCATTCTTTTCTTTTAGGCCTTTCTTTCATTCTTTACATTTTGCTCATTAAAAAAAAAAAAAATTCCCTTTAAGAAAAAAAAATTCATTCTTTCCTTCTTTCCTTCCATTTCTTAGCTGACCAGCCTTTGGGCCACTGGATATGTTCACCCTAACAACTAAAAGTCTGGTCATTCAATGCATTTCTTTTTTTAATGACTGCAACTCTTTAAACGTTGTGCCCAGTCTCTGGAAGATCTGGAGGAACTGACCCCACTGAAAATCGGACGCTTCAATCAACATGAACGAGTGTGTCAGTGCTGTACTGTTGTCATCAGAAGGGGGCATAATAAGCAGGTGGTGTCCTGAGAATGTGGGATCAGAACTGGCACCGTGGAATACCGCTTGCGCTTGCGTGACTCAGCAACAGCGCAGTACTCTTCTGAGATGAGTTATTTGTTGACGTTGATTACTACCATGCGACTGCAGATGTGGAGCTACAGCAGGACAAACCTGAGTGTGGATATATATATATATATATATAGGGGGGGCCGGAATGAGTAGTGGGGAGTCATGCTACTTAGAGAATAGGAAAATTGTGAAGGTTGAAAGAAAAGGATGGCGGTGCTGTTTCTTTCTTCTTTCCCCCTTTCTCTCTCCCCCCCCCCCCCCCCCCCCCACCCCCACCCTCCCCTCTCCTCCCTTAGACTCTTGTTCCAAGGTTCAGAGTTCAACTCCCACTCCAGACAGCCAGGTTCGGAAGGTTTGGTTTTTCCCTCCTCATTTAGAGTTGATGCTTGTACACACTTCAGTAACCTCCTAGTCCTTGAGATGGGACTTCAGGAATTGAGCTCCTGTGTGTGGACACATGCTTAGCCAGTTGACACACACACGTTAAATCCCATTCCACCTTGAGGAGAAGAAGTCATCATGGTATGACAGAGGGATGGACGACACGAAAATTAAAACTGTCACACCAGATGTGATCCCTGAATATTGAATGTGGCTACCTAAATGGTGGGATTTCTAACATTCACACAGACAAAAATCCTACCAGTGGTGAACTGTACTATAGGGAGGAAGGAATAAAGACAGACAAACAAAGTTTTTTGTGTGTGTGTATTTCAGGGGAAAAAGCCCAACCTGTGAGTAACTTTTAAGGAAGAAAGAAAGACAACATGTTTCTCTGTGTGTGTATTTCAGGGGAAAAAGCCCAACCTGTGAGTAACTTTTAAGGAAGAAAAAAAGACCACATGTTTCTCTGTGTGTGTATTTCAGGGGAAAAAGCCCAACCTGTGAGTAACTTTTAAGGAAGAAAGAAAGACAACATGTTTCTCTGTGTGTGTATTTCAGGGGAAAAAGCCCAACCTGTGAGTAATTTTAAGGAAGAAAGAAAGACAACATTTTTCTGTGTGTGTGTTCCAGGGGAAGAACCCTACCTGTGATTAACTTTTAAGGAAGGAAGAAAGAAAGACAACATGTTTCTCTGTGTGTGTGTTCCAGGGGAAAAACCCTACCTGTGATTAACTTTTAAGGAAGGAAGAAAGAAAGACAACATGTTTCTCTGTGTGTGTGTTCCAGGGGAAAAACCCTACCTGTGCACCTTTGAGGGCTGTGACCGGGCCTTCGTGCAGATGTCCAACCTTCAGCACCATATCCGCAACCACGAGGAGCAGGTGAAGAAGGAGGCGTCGCGTGTGCACAAGTGCCTGGTCTGCCACCGCTCCTACACCAACGAGAGCAGCCTGCGCGCTCACACCCTCAAGGTGGGCTATCCGGGGGACTTGTTTTGGTTGGTTGGTCGCTGTTTGAGGTTGGTTGAGTTGCTGACTACAGGGGTCACCCTCCACTTTACTGAGCGTGTTTATAGGAAGGATGGTTTGTAAAGATTTATAGGGTTTTTTTAATTTTTTATTTTGTAGATCATCTTCCCATGTAGGCGCCATTGTGTGGCTCGGCCAGATATGGTCAGAAAATTGGTTGGTATAGCAGCATTTTCTCTGAGTTAACATGGGTAGCCCAGCATGGAATTCCATGGCATAGAGCGGCCATGTGCTATAGTTCTGGCATAGCAGGCCACGATTTCATTGACTGTGCCATACCACCACACTTTGTCAGAAAATGCTACAGCAACAGACTAAGATTTAAAAAAAAAAAAAACAGTAAGAGAACTAAAGAAAAGGCTTTAGGGACTTAGAGGCGTCTTAAACGGAACTGAGTCAGTGTACATCAGGAGACTGTAGACTTATTTCACACCAAAAAAAAAAAAGGCCAGGTTCAGTGAAGAAAGGAAGAAAAAGCCGAAGGAAACGTCTCTAAAGACTATTGCAATTTTGCTGCCTTATCAGTTGGTTTTGTTCTCAGCCATTTTAATTTTGTGTAAGTCGAGTAAAGACTGTGATAATTAGTGAGATATCGATCGGTTTAGTCTGCCATCATGTTGTTTGTGAAACAAAGTACAACTGAAAGTGCTATCTGTCTACTTGTCACGTCATGGAAGAGTACAGTGCATACATTTTGAATACTACACTTAGAATGTCAAAACCCTACAGTGTGTGCTTTTGAGGTCCTGGCATCTCTGAAAACATCATCTTTATCATCCTCATTCCCATTGATCAGCATTAGAAAGAAAGTCTCAAGTGTTGTGGCTCTTCATGCGGTGCTCTCATTGTGATGTGACTTAGGATTTCCTCTGGGCTTCTTCTATGCCCGTGGAGAGTTTGTGGTGAGACTGCTGACATCAGCAAGTTCCCGGGGACAGTCACTGGGTGGGTGTCTCACAGGGGTGCCTTTCAGAGGCAAAGCTTGCTCACACTTGATCCGCAACTAAGCAGTTATTGGCATCAGTAAGGGCTTTGTTGGAGGTGTCTTGTATATGTTGGATCAGAACTGAACACCACCAACGCCTGTGGCTTTGTTTCACAGAGTCAGTTCAAACTAAGTAAGGGGTGACACATGAGGTTTTGTTTCGTCAAGTCCATACAAAGTAGGCAGTGGATAGTACATGTGGTTGTGTCTTATAGAATCAGTACAAACTGTGCAATGGGTTAATATGTGTGGTTTTGTCTTGAAGAGTCAGTACAAACTGTGTGAATGGTAATACATGTGGTTTTTGCCTCATAGATTCAATATAAACTTGGTGGTGGGTTACATGTGTGGTTTTGAGGAAATATGGTACTCATTCAACGCCTTCTTCCTTGCGCTGAACCCTAAGCGATCTGAAGCGATCAAAGCTAAGTGAATTTTCGTCGTTTTATTTGTTTATGTCTCACCTGAGGAAGACCTAAGAGGTTGAAACGCTTTGTGTTTTTTCTTGTGACTCGTTTGTCCACGTTCTCTTGGCGGTTCGCTAACATTTATTTTAGAATTGTTTAGATTTCCGCCTGCAGTCGTCTCGCTTTGCAACTAGAAATATGTGTGGTTGTGTCTCATAGAGTCAAGGCAAACTAGGTGATTGGTAATATGTGTGGTTTGGGTGTGATATGTGTGGTTTTGTCTCATGGAGTCAAGATAAACTAGGTGATGTGTGTGGTTTTGAAGGAATATGTGTGGTTTTGAGGTTATATGTGTGGTTTGCCTCTGAGAGTCAAGACAAACTAGGTGATGGGTAATACGTGTGGTTTTGGGGTAATGTGTGTTGTTTTGTCTCACAGAGTCAATACAAATTGTCTATGTCTTGTCATCGCGGAATCCAGATGTGGGGGACCTTAGCTGGCCTACTGATGGCGGGTGGCCAGCTCTGTAAATGGTTAAGTCCTGAAGCTGATATCGACGGACTGAGAGTGCACAGTGATGTCACTAAGGGAGCACCCACTTGACAGAAGTGCAGTTAAAAAACAAATGTTTTCGCTGATCAGTTTTGCAGGTTTGGATTGTGAAGACATGTTCTTGCTTCTTTACTTGTCTATGATGTAATTGGACTCAGAATTATTGTCCTTCCTTTTGCGGGTCAGTGTGGCTTGCTTTGGAGGTGTCAGAAATTTGTCTGAAGGTGTGGGGGTCAGCAACTCTCCCCCACCTTAAAAAAGAAAATGAGATGTAGTTGCATCCTGCGGTCCTGGGGTGTTGGAAGATTCAGCTGTTGCAGGATTCTGTGCACGCTGCCAGGTATGCGGGATTCGTCATCTCATGTGATGAAGTGTGCTGCACCTCTCTGCACTTGCTGCAAAGTATCCGTGTCCTTGGTGTGGGGCTCCCACAGGACGGCACTGTGTTCCAGGGCAGAGCAGACCAGCCACAGGGGTGCAGCATGCTTTCAGCCTGTAGGGCGGTGGTGGAAACTGCATCTCAGGACATCTCAGACAGCATGAGCTTTCTTGGCAGTGTGGTCACCCGACATGAGGTTGTAGTCTAGTTGAAGCCCTGGTGGAGGCTGTTTGACATGTGCTGCAAGAGTGCCGAGACTGTCATTTTGCAGGAATGGGATGGAGATCTCATTTTTAATGTTCAGGTTGTAGCATTAAGTAGCTTTACATCTCATTCCCAAATATCCATCCAGACTTTAGGTTTCTTCTGGTCCTGCTGCAGAGAAAGATGATCCTGGACGGTACTGATTTCTCAGTACAAATTGTAGCCATCTGCAGAGAGAGAGATGTGTGAGGTGAAAGTGTCAGGGAGGTTGTAGACAGGGCAGAGAGAGAGATCTGTGAGGTGAAAGTGTCAGGGAGGTTGTAGACAGGGCAGAGAGAGAGATGTGTGAGGTGAAAGTGTCAGGGAGGTTGTAGACAGGGCAGAGAGAGAGATGTGTGAGGTGAAAGTGTCAGGGAGGTTGTAGACAGGGCAGAGAGAGAGATGTGTGAGGTGAAAGTGTCAGGGAGGTTGTAGACAGGGCAGAGAGAGAGATCTGTGAGGTGAAAGTGTCAGGGAGGTTGTAGACAGGGCAGAGAGAGAGATGTGTGAGGTGAAAGTGTCAGGGAGGTTGTAGACAGGGCAGAGAGAGAGATGTGTGAGGTGAAAGTGTCAGGGAGGTTGTAGACAGGGCAGAGAGAGAGATCTGTGAGGTGAAAGTGTCAGGGAGGTTGTAGACAGGGCAGAGGAAAAGCAGGGGTCCAAGTACAGTCCCTTGGGACACACTGGAACCTGCTCTGGATGTTTCTGAGTTGGTTCCATCTATGACGACCTGTGTCAGGAACTGTTGCAGCTGAAAGAAGAGTGAATCTGTGATGCCATACTGACACAGCTGATGTGTTGTATGTGTGGTTTTGTCTTGTACACTTCATACAAATTAGGTGATGGGTAATATGTGTGGTTTCGTCTTATACAGTCAATACAAACTAGGTGTTGGGTAATACATATGATTTTGTATTGTACAGTCAGTGCAAGCTAGGTGCTCGGTAATACTTGTGGTTTTGTCTCATAGAATCAGTACAAACAAAATGGTCTTTACTGCATGTGCTTTTCTTTCATTGACTCTGCACAAACTAGGTGACCTGTTATTAGTGTGATTTTTATCTCACTGACTCGGTGCACACTAAGGGACCCATCATACATGTGGTTTTTGCCACCTTGACTGGGTAGAAACTAAGTGACTCATAATGTTCATGCATTTGTTTCCTTGAGTGGGTACAAACAAGTGGCCTGCGATGTTTGTACTTTGTCTTCTTAACTCTTTGCAAACAAAGTGACCCAAAATACTTGTAATTTTGTCTCCTTGACTGGGTATAAACTAAGCGACCCATAATGCACTTGGTTTTGTGTCCTTGACCGGGTATAAACTAAGCGACCCATAATGCACTTGGTTTTGTGTCCTTAGTTTAATATGAAGGAAGTGACCCTTAATGCTGGTTGGCTCAGTACAAACTAAGTGACCGAAAGACCTGTATATGATACTGGTTGGCTCAGTGCAAACTAAGTGACCGAAAGACCTGTATATGATACTGGTTGGCTCAGTACAAACTAAGTGACCGAAGATGACTTGACATTGACTGCTCCCTGTGGATTCTCGGTGCCGCGGCTGCGGCGGGGCCGACCGGGCTGTGGCTGTGGACAGGGTGTCGGAATGAGCGGCGTGAGTGCAATGCCTCTGAGGTGGTGCAAAGGTTGGGACAAAAAAAAAAAAAAAAAAAAAAAAAAAAACAACTAAGTGACCGAAAGACCTGTATATGATACTGGTTGGCTCAGTACAAACTAAGTGACCGAAAGACCTGTAATACTTCTCGTTCAGTCTCCTAAGCAAACTAAGTGATCTGCAATGCTTGTGATTTTGTCTTGCTGACAGGGTACAAACCAAGCGACCCGAAATGCTCATTGCTTTGTCTGCTTGACTAGTACAAGCTATGAGACTGCAATGGCGTGTTTTTGTCTCGCTTGATACAAACTAAGGGACTCATGACTCTTGTGGCTTTGTGTCATTGACCCTGGAAAACTAAGTGACTGGAATGACATGGCTTTGTCTCTTTGGCTTAGTTCAAAGCAAGTGACCCATAATGCTGTGGTGGTTGTCCTCCAGATGCACATTCACATCAAGCAGGTCCCAGACGGGCTGAGCTTTGAGGGGCAGCTGACGAAGAAGTACCACAAGAAGAAACACAAACTGTACAACGCTCCCACCATGGTGCCCGTGCCGTGCCACGGACAGAACACCGGGAAGAAGATCATGTCCGACTCTTCTGACGACGACGATCTCATCATCATCGGGGAGAAGCGGCAACAGGACTTCCCCTCCAGCCTGAGCGGGATCCCACGCTCCCTGGTAGAAACGCTGAACCATTACGAGCGCACCATATCGGCGGGCATGAGCGGGCGGAAGCTGCAAGATGGCAACATCTCCAGCTCCAATCAGCTAGGTGGCCAGCAGACCACCTCCAACGGGAGAGGCGGTGACGGCACCCGCTCCGCAAACAGTCTGGGATGTTTGATGGGACTGCCCGGCATCGACCCCGTCCTCATGTCGGCACAGCCGCCTGACGTCATCGAGCGTGCCGCGGCAGCAGCGGCGGCGGCAGTGTCGAGCCAACTTCTGCAGTGTGGGGTGTCCCTGAGCCACAGCACCAGCACCAGCAGCCAGATGACGCAGTCCCACCCCCAACCCGCCCACTCCCAGCTCACCCCCAAGACCAACGGAGGAGGTGGAGGTGGAGGAGGAGGAGGAGGAGGCAGCGGGGGGGAGAGCACGTCCAGTCGTAACCCCACGTCCAGCCCTCAGCCGCAGCTGCAGCCCTTGACGCCTCTGGACATGATGGGCATCGGAGGGGCCAGCTACGCCCCCCACAAGCCCTACTCCCAGATCATGGACGCTCACCTGCGCAGCCAGATGACCCCCATCACCCTGCCCCCCGTCCCGGACCAGTACTTCGCCCACACGGGGCCCCCTCTGGGCATGCTGTCCCATCACGCCCGCTTCCTGGCCCCGTCGCGCAGCATGGCCGACCTGCCCATGTCCTACGGATCTCAGATCTCAGCCGCCCCCTCCACTGCCACTAGTTCTCATGTCACCTTGCCCTCTGCCCCCCATGGCAACAGTTGACCTTGCCCTGACCTCAGCAGAGCACAGCTGCCGTCAGAGGCCTTGAAAGGGATTGCAGTATGAAGATTGTGAAAAGAATCGAAATGAAGATCAGTGGAAGGGGTTTTTTTTTGTTGTTTTTTTTTGCTTTTTTAATCTTAATCATTTTTGTGCATAAGCTGTTTTGCCTTGTTCTGAAATGAGGTTTAAAAGCAAAATCAGCATTTGCACAAAAATAAGATGACCAGGTTACTCACTGAACATTCAAACGGTTGCAGGCGCATGCACACAGAAATACACAAACACACACACACACACACACACACACACACACACACACACACACTTTTTTCAACCATGCTGTTTTTTTTTTAATAAAAAAATCATTAAAAAAAAGATGTGGCATTCTATGACGACATGCAAGTGTACAGGTGGTATGGTGGACGCACTTCTTGTGTGCGTAGAAAACACTGTTGGCAATGGTGTAGGGTTTTTTCCTCAACAGTGGAGTTGAGCATGTAAAACCTGTGAGACACACAGTGTGTGCAGCGTGGAGGGAGATGAACTTGCACTCTAGTTTGTGTGCATTGAAAACCAAGAAATGCCGCCGTCTGAAGTTTCATGTCCATGCTAGTGATTTTATTAACAGAGCTTCTGGTATTCGCCAGTGATGACAAAGAGTTTTCACTGGTGAAATATCAACTGTTTGTTGTCATGAATGTTGTTGTCGTCGGAATTTTTTATAGCTGTAGAGTTTGAAATCATGTACAAAATAATAAAAAAAAAAAAGAAGGAATTGAATGTAAATGTATACTTTGTACATATTCTTGGTCTCAGATGATGGTGAGGCTATTTGTGTGGGTGTGCTGTATGTCACTTCAGTGAGAAATGAATTCATTCTGGGTTGAATTATGTAATGTTCAGTTTTCTACTGGATTTAAGTGTACAGGCGAAACGGATAACGATCTATGGTCATGTAGGCCCCCCCCGCCCCCCTCCTTTTTTTTTTTTTTTTTACATAGGAGAGATTTGTGTTGGGGTTTGATTTTTGTTGGGATGATTCATGATCATTTCAGAGCCAGTGACTTTTGTAGTGTGTAGAGTGAAGTTTGGACAGTGTTCAGTAGAAGAAGTTAACAAAACTTGTTGCAGGGTTTGGTTGAAGAGGGGGAGATAAGAGAGGGTTTGGGGCTGCATGGGATCCCAGTCCTCCTCCTCCTTCCCCTAGCCTGCCCCCAAAGCTGTGTGCTTTCCTGACTGGTTCTCTGTAAGGAAAATGTGTGGCCTTCTCTCTTAGTTGTTGTCGGTAATTGGTGGTTCAGGCCCTGAGTGTCGTTCAGCAGCTTGCCATGGAAATGGCGTTGCCACATTCACTACATGGTTCCCGTCGCCCAGGTAGCAGTCTGAAAATTGCCTGGAGTAGCAGATACTCGGTACACTGTACACAGGCTGATTTGCCCGACGCATTACACAGTCCTTGCTGAGTGAATCCAGTTCATGACAGAGCATCGGTCAGCTTCAGATGCTCTCTTTGGTCACCAAGTACCATGCCTGAGCGATCAGTCGCGCAAGTCTTGCTTTAGTTTCGTTGTGTGCACAGAGATGTTCCAGCCAGACGTGGTGTTTTCTAGGCAGTGGGTCAGGTCACCTGATAAAATGTCAGGCTACCTCAACTTTCCAGGTTAGGAGCAGGCTGGCTGTTGGGTGTACTGGGTCCATCTCAGCAGCGTTACGGCAAAGGAAGTGTAGGGACATGGTGAGCTGGTCTGCAGGTTGCAGGGCGGAACAATAGCTCCTGGGATAACCCTCTTTCATTGGCGAGGCAGAGTCGTCTCTCCCTTGCCTGTCTTCATCCCATGGTCCTCTCCCTTCCTCCAGTCTCCAGGCCAAAGACTGAAGACTTCATGCCACCACTCCGAACATTGTCCTTTGGGCCTGGACCTGGCCCGTCCCTTGCTCCACCTCCTCTGCACAACACACACCTACACATATCCAGACACTCACAAACACACACACACACACACACACACACACACACACACACACACACACACATGCACACATGCGCACATGCACTTTAAGCACTTAGGGAAATGTGTAAACAGAGTTTACTCATGAACTCTGAGCCTATCTTCTTGTGCTTGCCTCCAACCTCCCTGAAAGAGGTATGTGGCCGGAGGATTCGTGACTTGCCTCCGAACTCCCTGAAAGAGGTATCTGGCCAGAGGATTCATGATTTGCCTCCAACCTCTCTGAAAGAGGTATGTGGCCAGAGGATTCGTGACTTGCCTCCAACCTCCCTGAAAGAGGTATGTGGCCGGAGGATTCGTGACTTGCCTCCAAACTCCCTGAAAGAGGTATCTGGCCAGAGGATTCGTGACTTGCCATAACTGCAGTTGGCTGTCGAAGAAATAGTTTGCCTTGCATGTGGAACGCATGAAATGCGTGAATCAGTCAGATGACTGGTTCAACTACAAATAGAGCCTTCCCTATCCTCTGCTAGCGTCATCATACAGAGGGGCCTCTCTCACGCTGACCATAGCCAGAAAGCCTGAAAAAAAAGAAAAAAAAAGGATTGTGAATAAGGGAGGGGGTGGGGGGTCTTCACCTCTGGACTGCCTACATGTGTATCACATACGTATCACATACGTAACAGTTCTTGTGTCCTTAAACGTGCTCATATGTATGCTCTAACCAGTTTTTTGACAAGAACTTCACAACAAAGTACAGACGGGAGTGTTCCAACAATGTCAGTCAGCTAGCTGATTCATTTACTTCAAATAATTATACTTGACCAATGAGACCCAACTGCGACATGTTGAAATCATGCAGATGATTGAGTTCCCCCATCACTCTTGTCAGTCATGGGCAGGCATTGGCTGCAGGCCAGTGTATGTGTTATCAGAGGTCTCTTGTTATTCGCACACCCCAAGAAGCAGGCATTTCTGATGGTTTTAGCTGAAGTGTTAAGTCTATGGACAGTTGACTGACATGCTCAATGAAGTAGTATTACCCATTGGGCGGGGTGGGGAGGCGTTAAGACCAGGGTGCAGCTCAAGCATTTTGTTCATTCAGTGGCCACACGGAGGGCAGAATAATGGACGTTCATTGACTTTAGACTTGGGTCTTTCTGTGAAACATGGAGATGGGCTTTTTTTTTCTATTCTCATAGTAGAGAGATCAAATAGAAATTCAGTTTTTGAAAAGAAAAAAAAAGAACAAGAACAAAATCCATCTTTTGCTCCACCATGCAAGAATAGTGAAGTGTGATATTTCTCATGAAGTCAGTGGGTTGAGCAGCTAGGTTAATCAAAGAAAAGGAGAAAAAAAAATGTTCCTTAAAAAATAAGTTTTTAGTTTGACTCTGTGTATGGATTGACTATATGGAAAAAAACATTGTGTTTCAGAAAAATGTCTGATTCTTTGGGAAGGAGAGGATGGAGGTGGGTGGGTGGGGATCACGTCATTGGAAGGTGAACATAGCATAAGGAGACGAAAAAAGTCCAACAAAATCTTGGATTAATTTTGATTTGGACAGACCATCAGATGAAAATAATATGTATAGTTGTTCATTGTTAATGTTATCCATCTTGGTATATTACAAAGCTGTTTTCTGATGAAGAGAGAGCATAATTTGAGAAAGAGACATGAGTAGGAAAGGGAAGGAGAGAAAGAGTGAGAAAAATGATAAACTGACAACAGAGAGACTTTAATGAAATGTTGATGAAACAAAAAAAGAAACAAATCAATCAATAGCAACAAAACAACAAAATAAAAATACCTTTCAGGTATGACCAGAGGTGGTAAGTAAAATGGTATTTGTTATGGATTGTTATAAATGTACACAATATGGAAGTGTTTAACTTCTATAGATTTTGGCTATGGAGATAAAAAGTGCAAGCAGCAACATACTATCAGATTATAGGCTGGCTCTCATTCTCTTTCAGTGCCGTAGTCTCTCACAAACCCTTCATTTGTTCCCATCTCATTCTGACTTTCTTCTTCTGCTCACAGAATATTTGTCCAGTACGTTTCAAGACCACAAGCTGAATTAGAAACTGATAGTGTCTGCAGATTTGGTTGTGTTTTGTGTATTCCAGACTGACGCCAGGCTAGAGATTCATCAGAGCTTGGTGTTTATCAGTGTCAGTCATGGTCTCGCCTATCCATGGGGTCATGGAACTGATGAAAGGTATTGTGGGAACAAAATTAGAAATGGAGGGCTGTTGAACTTCATGAACTGAGTGTCCTGTCAAAAGAACAGTAGCCATTATCGATGTCATTGGTGTGTCTTGAATCCCTTATGTCATTGGTGTGTCTTGAATCCCTTCTCCTCAGCCAAATCAGAGTCCTCTGGATGTTGGTTGTATCCCAGAAATATGGCCTTTCACATGTAAAGATCCTCCATTAATATTGATTCTGTTTTGTTGGTTTGTTCGTTTTGTTTGGATGTTTCCAAAATGGTATGCAGTCATTGAATTTATTTTCTGGGCAGTTTGAACTGTTCCCCCCCCCCACCGCTATCCCCCAGTCCTCCTGCTGTTCATGTGGACAGAGGAAGGTGAAGGTGGCTTTGTGGCTGTGCTGTACATACTGTAGGATTGGGTCGTGTTGTAATCACGTAGAGAACCCTGAACAGGGATCATGGTGGCCATGAAGCTGGTGGTCCTCATGTTGAGGGTCAGGGAGGGAAGGGCCTTGAGAATGCATTCAGCTTTGTTTCGGTGAGTGTGTTGGTGTAAGCTCTTACTGCGGTCTCTGCTTTATGTTTCGTCCTGATTCTGATCAGTTGTAACTGTATAAAGTGTGTCCTTTTGTAATACCAAGCAGTGCAGATATAAAAAGGTCAACATATTTTCACATGAACACGATGGCTTTAAGAAGGAAAAGTTTAGGAGTTTCACTTGATGTATTTACAGAAAAAATATGAATATAATGTTGTTTTTTTGGTTAGAAAAAATGTTCCACCTTTTATCTTGCTAAAGTTGTGAAGATTTCAGTATGACAATGGGTGGTTAATGTTGATTTTGGTAAATACAGTTTAATGGGCCTTTCAATCTGGAGTACATATTGCACGGTCATGGAATAGAAATGGACAAGTATCGTGAACACATTCTTTTTCTTTTCTGGCAGTTATATATATTAAAAAAAGGTGTGTACTGTTATGTTTTTTCCCCTTTGTACATGCCTCTTTGTTTCGATGTGTGCTCTCTCCTGTGAAGCATATATTCATGACTCCATTTCCTGGCGAAATAGCCATTCCGAAGGGGCGTATTCAATTTAGAGTAGTGAATATTTCAAAACAGTTTCTTTTGAGGCATGTCACACACAGAGAAATAACTTCCCACAGCAAAATTGTACAGAATGATAAATGAGATCTATCTGCTTGGTTTGTTAGTGTCTGTTTCTTTCAGCCCACCTTTCTGCACCCCACAGGTCAAAATGAAAGTCATTGATCCAGAATAAAGGTTGGTATTTTTGTGTTTATAAGGTTAAGAATCTGAAGCAGGCCTGGCCAGTTCTCATCTGCGATTTGATTGTCAAGCGAGGCATAATCATGTGTCCACCAGCAGTGTTGTTCATTGGCTCATAAATGCATAGAGCAAGAAATGTATTGCGGCAGAGAAGAGCATATAGTGAAATGAGTTCATGGGCGAAATAGCTTCGAAACATATTTCTTACGAAAGTATGGGAAGCACAGGACGTACCATGTGCTGTTCGTTAATATGAGCAAAAAACGTTTCGGCAACTGCCGTGTGATGTAGCTCTCGATATTCACTTCCACCAAAATGTTTTTTGTTGTTGTCATGTTGCAGTTCTTAGTTTTCGTATTGTTGCCTTTTGTTCCCGTCCATATTTTCAATACTTGTGTTTGTATATTCGATTACTCTTAGAAAAGTTGGTCCTGGTTTGATGAACTGAGAGTGAACATGGGTCAGATGGAAGTTGATGCCACAGACAAGTCCTGATGAAGGTGTCGGCCACCTTGAGGTGATTTGCACCTCTCTCATTGATTTGTTGTTGATGAGTTTATTGGTTCAGTTTATCGAGTGAGAACCTGTTAGGGTTTTTGTTGTTGTTGTTGTTGTTGTTGAGCTTTTGGATATAGTTGGAAAGAAGTCAGAATATCTGATCAGTTACTAGGAGGTGAAACATTGGTGAAAAGTACAATGGCTACAACCAGAACCAAAAATTGTCAGGAGGAATAACCTGCAGTGCGTGCATGTATACGACTCAACATGTCGATGAAACAGCCCAGGTCTGGTTGTCATCACTTTGAAATAAACCGTTCATGAGATAATTGTATATAATGAGATGGACAAAACCTTGGAATTTTTACCGTTTACGAGTAAAATGCATGATGGCTTACAATGAAAGATAGAAGAAGAAATGTAAATAAGTACAACACCGAAGGAGACGGCATCACACCTTTATTCTGCAGATCTATCTATATATGATGATATCTATCATTTTACATCCATCTGTGACTATATGTTTAACATTTTGTGTTGCATTGATAGTGATCATGACTTGTTTATAATTGTTGTTTGACGCCTCCGACAGATGAGATTATGCTTCAGAGGGTAGCCAGACACCGATGAAATGAGTGTCTGTTCCTGGAGGTTGGACCAGGAGTGGTCTCCCTTCCTTTTGTTGATGGGCGTTCGGTCAGATGCTGTATGTGCAAGTGATGATTTGATGGGCGCAAGTTTTGTCTTGGGTTGTTGGGTGATCTGGACAGTGTGTTGATTTGGAATGAGAGCGTTTGTGCCCTTGACACAGAAAATATGGATGTTTGAGAAAGATTGACAGATGATGCAACTGTGTGTGTGTACGTGTGGAGAGAGAGAGAGAGCTAGAAAGGAGGAAAGAACATTTTAGGAGGAAGAATGGTAGCTTTTGTTTGATTATTTATTGTTTTTGTTTACGGTTATGTAGAATTAAAAACAAAATGAAGAGGATGCCTAGCAAGAAGAAAAACAACATTTTTTTGATTATTTATTTATTCTTTTTGTTTATGGTTATGTAAAATTAATAACAAAATGAAGACGATGTCTAGCAAGAAGAAAAACAACATTTGTTTGATTTTTTTATTTATTCTTTTTGTTTATGGTTAAATACAAAATGAAGAAGATGTCTAGCAAGAAGAAAATGTTGCTTTTGAGTCTATTCAGAATAAAATAGTCAAACTTGTATCCAAAAAGTGATCAATTTTAAAAAAATTCATATTTAGTGTGATTCTGCCTGTATAATATGTTTCTTGTCTCAATCGTTTTCTCTTGTTTATTTGTTGTTGTTGATGATCTGTTGCATTCTTTTCTTTTGTTTTCATATTTGGTTATTGTGAAAAAAAGAAGAAGAAAAGCTTTATGCATCACGCATGTTTTGTGTGAATAAACACAGTGTAGAAGTATTTGACCTTTTTTCCTAAGGTGAAATGAGACTCTATTGTTGTTGTTGCTGATAATCATTTTGTGTTAGATCTTGTAAAGAGGTTGTGATTGATATGGTTTACATGTTGATGACGGTTCGTTTGGAAAGTGACGTGTCAGCTTGGAATGGGAAGAACATAGGGGAACATAGATTTGTGATGACATTCAGTCCAGCTTGTTGGGTGTGTTTTTCCCATTGTGCCCACCCTGTTGATGCCAAATGATGCTCCAGTGTTTCTTTTTTAAATAATCTTTTACACCAATGCTAGGGACTACTGGCAGATTTGATTTGTTCTTGTACCATGGAAAACAGATAAACCCATTTTAAGATATTTTAAGATATGAGCATTTTCCGCACAGGGTTCGTATGGCTCTCAGAAGATTTGGACCACGTGAGGTATCCCTCATAAGGCTTTTAATGTCTGTAAAAACTGACTTGAGGTTGTCGAAGTTGTAAATTTGATGTTGTCTTGTCCAAACAAAATAAAATAATAAAAAAAAGAAGAAAGTAAAAAAGAAAAGAAAGAAAAGCAAAAGCAAAAAAAAAAACCCCAGGCAAACAAAATATTGTGGTGGTTGCAAGTGAATTGTTTCCAGATTGTTTCAAAGATGACAGGTCTGGAACTTGTCAGCCATCTTAGAGATACTTAGGTAAATTAGACCTTTCCAATAGTTGCAACCAGACAAGTGGATTCTGCCGTATTATTGATTGAAACGTATAGACCCAACTCTGAAATAAGTGGAAGGTTGAATACAGAGAGAGTTTGTGTTTAGTGGGAATTCAAGCAATCTGCTGTATATTTTGAATTTTGAAAATTGAGTCCACACAAGTCCTAGTTCTAAGATGCCCAAAGTGGTGAGAGAAGAACTTCATACAAGAAAGTCTGAAAATCATGTGATGTTGGAAGTCTTAATAAAAAAAAATGCTGGCAATGAAGTGTTCATGCTATAGGCTTTGTGCACATATGTTATTTGTTAATTCCCCACCCACACCCCCCAGGAGGCTAGTGCTTGTGATGGCACTTCAATGGCATAGATATTTCTTTGTTAGGCCTTTCGGCCGTATTTACAGGGAAGTGCGAGTCACCACTGTGTGTTGCCACTCATGTATTTTGCTACCTTTTTTTCTTCCTGCTTGCATTTTCTTTATTCTCTTTCAGTGAATTTTCTTACAGAATTTTGTTTCAACAAATTTGTTGTACTGCCGCAGGCTCTTCTCTCTGTTTTATGCTCTCATCCGAAAGCCAGTATGAATATCAGTGATTTAAATCTTCACTGTCAATGTTATTAGGAATTCAGGAGTGTTTACCAGTGGATAGTGGAACAAATGTTAGATGTGTTTCTGCTCTTTGCTTTCATAGAGTTTGATGAAATCGACACAGCCTGTATCTTAGGAAGTGAGGAAATCAACACACCCCATATCAAAAAGTGCTTGGGGCCGATGCAAGGGAGATAACATCATATGATTTGATTTGATTTTTTTCTTTTTTTTCAGTGCCGTGGAGTGGCAGACTGCAACTGTGTGTGCGTGTGTGAATATGTGCACACAGTTTTTTTTCCATGTGTATAGTATATATGTATTTGTGTACATGTGCGCTGTATGTGTCAGAGTGTGAAAAGTGACACCTTTTTTTTTTTTTAAGATGTCAGTGTGAAACATGTGAGATTTGATGCATGAGGAGAGAGATTCGGAAATGATAACTGTATCAACTGAAAGTGAGAAAAGAAATGTCAGCACAGCGTTTGAACATGTACATAACTAAGAGAGATGGATGGAGAGAAGAATAATCCTAGCTGTAGGTAAATTAGAAAGAAATGTATAGACGTGCAGAACGATGATATTGTGAATGAAGTGTGCGTCCACATGTGTGTCTTTCATGTGTCCATGCGTTGGTGTATCTCTTGCCTGTAGATGAAGGGATTGTAGAGGACAAAGTTGGTGTCCTTCCTCTCTCTTCCCCCACCACCTCCCTTTTTTGTTTCTTTTTGTGTTGTTCTTTTACAGACCGGAAAGAGTTTGATCATTCTGTGATTGGTTTTGCTGTCAGTAGCAAAGAAGATAAACGACAGAGACAGACAGATCGGCATAGGCAGGCAGTGTGCAGTATTTATGAAGATACCTAGACTCTTGTACATTTTGATCAGATTTCAGACAGTTTTGTTTGTTTTACATGACAGTGCCACTAACAGTTTGGGGAGGGAAAAGTTGCATCTGTTTGATCAGAAAAATCACCTTCTCCTCAGTGAATAACATAGTTTCAATTCTTCAGTTTAAACAGTGGGATATTATATATAAAGGAGAGCGAGAGAGAGAAGAAAAGCAAGCAGAAAAAACAATATTATTTTAAGAATTAGAGAGAAGCCGGAGTTCAGTTCTTTTACTTTAAATAATAGAATTGAGAAGAAAGTAAACAGGAAAATGGTAAGCCCTTTTCTGTCTGTAGGTGCTATGTGTCTGATTTGCATATTAAAAGTATATGTGTCTGATTTGCATATTAAAAGTATTTCTTCATGAAAAGAATTTCTTCAAGGGCTTACTTCGACCTGATTTCCCTCAGGTGTAAATCCATGCCACAAAATGGACTTGGTGATTGTATTGATGCATTTTCATTGCTGGCATGGGTTTGCACTCCTGGCTGTGTGTTTCCACACACATACTGTCAAACTGTTTTCTGCTGGGACAAAGCCTGTTTTACCTGCAGTCTGCAATACCATTGCCTTAAGTCGTACATTTCAAAGGGAACTTGGTTTAAGGTGTTTAAAACTTATTCCAGGAGCATTTCTGCCTCAAATGATGTTTGAAAAACTCTTACGTTGACAGAGACAGACTGTTTCTGCGAAAACTTGACCAGCAGGAGAGAGAATGGAACTAGGAGTCGAAACACTCGGTTATGTGCCTCTGCTGACTTTTCTTTCTTTTTTATCCAGTTGTTTTGTTTTGCTTTAAAGCATATTTGTAGAAGACAACAGTAGAAAGGGCAGTGGTGTCTTGTTGGAAGGTCACAGGCTGGTACTGCAGAGACGGGCAGTCTTACCGTGTTGTTTACCACAGCAGAGCGAAAGGCGTCACCGCTGAGGAAGAGGGGCAAACTAGGTCATGTTTTCCTCTCTCCCTCCATCTGTTCCATCTCTTGTTCCTGTCCAGCTCCAACTGTGGTTGGCAAGTGAGAAAAGAAAAAATCATGTTTTTTTCTGTCATAAAAAAAAAGAAGAAAGAAATTGATCGTTTTATATTGTCTACTGGAAGTGTACAAAAAAATTGGATGATGCAGAACACTGGCTCTTTGCTGATATTGACATTTCTCTCGTGCCATACCCTTTTTAAAAAATAACTTTCTACCCTTTGAGCAAGCGTGCTTTCTTTGTACATGTCCAGAGGTCTGCTTTTGCCCTGATCATGGTGTTTGTGTGTCTTGAGTAATCAGCCTTGCGCTGCGTGTTCTTGGCAGAGTTTGTGTCTGTGGCGCTCAGTGCTGGACTGTTTGTGTGTCTGTCATGCTAGTATCTAGTTGGTTGGGTTTGTTTTTTTTTCTTTGCAGAGTATGTATGTCAGTCGCTCTGTTCAAGCTACACATTGGTCTGTGTGGCATTTCTGTTTTGACCCGGTAGTTTTATTATGAATTTTGAGGGAGAAAACAAAAGAACAAACAAAACTTTTGTTGCATAGCCACTAAAAAAAAATTGTACGGTGTGTCACAGGCTAACATGAATCATGTTTGTAACACAGTGTATGGTTATACTTGCTGGGACACATTTCGTACGATGTATACAACACCCACAGCTTCTTGTTTGAAAGATCTGTACGTGTATGGTTTTTTTTTGTGGTCAAACTTCAGTTTTTGTTTGTTTGGTTTTTTTTTTCTCCAGCATTGAGGCATTTGGATAACTGATGCTTATGTAAATATAATGTAGACAGCATTATGGAATCGTGTCTGTCCTTATCAGATTTTTTGCATTGGATCTTGATGACTGTATACCAATGTTTATTTGCTCCACGTGTTTGTTTACTGCGTTCGTTTAAGAGGGGAAGGGAGGGGAGTTGAGGTTGGCAAAAAGAAAAGGTTTTGTGACTCACCTAGGACCATTCTCTCATGGCGTTTGTTAGATGGCTGGACTCACCTGCAGTTGAAATTAATGATTCTTTTTCATTCATGACTTAAAGAGTCCAGCTACCCACCCGCCTCTTCCGATGCATCACCCATCTTCCCTCACCAGTTACCCCTACCCTTCCCCTGTCCCAGTCCCTCGCCCCTCCTCCATCCTCTCCAAACTGCTTCAGTATACATTGTAATCCCAGCTTCTGGGCGGTGACAGCCCTGATGTGGCCCATTGCGGTCGGCTCGGCTATAGGCAACGTTATCTTATCTTATCCCAGCTTCTGGGGTTTCTGTGCTAGTAATTTTCCCTTCTCTTGGATTTCTGTGCTAGTAGTTTACCCTTTTTCTTGGATTTATGAGCTGTTTCCTCTTTTGTGGGATTTATGTACTATCGATTTCCTCTGTTCTTTTCTGGGAGTGTTTTATACTTAGAATTTCCTCTTTTTTTGTGGTATTAATTTTCTCTCTTCTCAGAATATTTCTGAGCTAGTACATTTGTCCTTTTGTTTTATGTTTTTTTTTGTGTGTTTGTAATTTCCTCTTCTTAAGCATTTCTGTACTAGTATTTTCTTTTTATTTTCTCTCATGTTTTTATGTGAGTAATTTCCTCTGTTCACATGGATTTCTGTTACTCATTTTGACTCTTCTGTTTCGTTTTGTTTGTCTATTTTTTCCGTTTGTCTGTTTTATCCAGTTTTTTCTGGTTTTGTGGCCTGTTCCGTCTGTTTGAAGTGTACACATTTTTTTCTCATTTAAGTTTGTAACATGCCACCTTTATTGTTGCCTTCAGGTGACTAGATGTTGAGATTGTGCACATTGTCTGGAGTGGACACTGACAGTCTGTGCACATTGTCTGGAGTGGACACCAGCAGTCTGTGCACATTGTCTGGAGTGGACACTGACAGTCTGTGCACATTGTCTGGAGTGGACGGACACTGACAGTCTGTGCACATTGTCTGGAGTGGACACTGACAGTCTGTGCACATTGTCTGGAGTGGACACTGACAGTCTGTGCACATTGTCTGGAGTGGACACTGACAGTCTGTGCACATTGTCTGTGAGTGGACACTGACAGTCTGTGCACATTGTCTGGAGTGGACACTGACAGTCTGTGCACATTGTCTGGAGTGGACACTGACAGTCTGTGCACATTGTCTGTGAGTGGACACTGACAGTCTGTGCACATTGTCTGGAGTGGACACTGACAGTCTGTACATTGTCTGGAGTGGACACTGACAGTCTGTGCACATTGTCTGGAGTGGACACTGACAGTCTGTGCACATTGTCTGGAGTGGACACTGACAGTCTGTGCACATTGTCTGGAGTGGACACCAGCAGTCTGTGCACATTGTCTGGAGTGGACACTGACAGTCTGTGCACATTGTCTGGAGTGGACACTGACAGTCTGTGCACATTGTCTGGAGTGGACACTGACAGTCTGTGCACATTGTCTGGAGTGGACACCAGCAGTCTGTGCACATTGTCTGTGAGTGGACACCGACAGTCTGTGCACATTGTCTGGAGTGGACACTGACAGTCTGTGCACATTGTCTGGAGTGGACACTGACAGTCTGTGCACATTGTCTGGAGTGGACACTGACAGTCTGTGCACATTGTCTGGAGTGGACACCAGCAGTCTGTGCACATTGTCTGTGAGTGGACACCGACAGTCTGTTCTGCTGTGTCTGTTTGCCTGCACACGTTTGTTGTTGTTGTTGTTGTCTTTGTTGCACCATTGTTCATTTATTTTTCATTTTTGTAATGAACTTATTTAAATAAACTAGGGATGATCAGTTAAGGGAAATGCCTAACATTGAGACAGCATTGTTCTAGCGGCTGTAAGAATGTCAGTAGTTGAAGTGTCATGTGAAAGATATTGTACATTGTATCATTTTTGTCGTCGTAATGGTCCATGATAGGGCTTTTTCTTAGTGTGTTGCCCTGTGTGGTCATGTGACTGTTAGGCCCAACCGTTTGCAATGAGCAGCCATATCAGGGCAGTCAGCTTGGTTAAAAGAGGAAAAAAATTGAAGAACAGCTCACCAGATCCAGTCATAAAAACCAACAGTAAAACAACAGACATGGAAGGTCTAGCAGCTATAGACAGCCATAAAGTGTGAGTGCGTCACAGGACAGCGTGTGTGTTGGTGTGAGAAGGTTGTGCACTAATAACAAACCCAAGTTTGTTTCTGAATTGATCATAAAAAAAGGGGGGAAATGCAGAAGAAAAAAAAGAAAAGGGACTGCTCCACATGACAAAACTACCAAGGGAAGACACCCATGCTGAGCTCTCTCATGGCAGAGAACGATTCGTAGTAGACTTAATTATCTCTGTCATGCATGCGTGGAAAGCTAACATCGACCTGAATTTGCATTCTCATCTGGATGACATTGTGTTCTGTGGTGAAGCATCTTAGGCAGGCAAAAATCGATAAAGATGAGAGACCTACAGGATGTGAAGCTGCATTCCCAAACACAAGTTGAAGAGCTCAAAGCTTTGTGGTCAATACTCTTCACAGTTAAGGGTCCAGGTGGAGCTGCTGGCAAGTGGCACAGTGCGGCGTGACTCGCTCTTCTTCATCCCTTCATGATGTGGGTTGGAGTATGTCATGAGTATAAGATGGTAAAGTTTGTATCAGTTATGATAATCAAGCACTTTTTTGCATCAGTTATGATAATCAAGCACCTTCAAGGACTTAATGATTTTGATATTCTTCATCCCACGATGCAGTTGGTCACGGTGTGTCAGGAGTATAAGACGATAAAGTATATATTGATTATATTAATCAAGCACTTTCAAGCAGTTAATGCTTATAATTTTAATATTCTTCATCCCACGATGCAGTTGGTTGGGTATGTCAGGAGTATAGGATGATAAAGCATGTATTAACTATAATAATCAAGCACCTTCAAGCAGTTAAAATTAGATGTGTGAAGGATTTCTCAATTCTTTCTTTGGGTTTTGGTCTCCCCCTTAACCAACCCCCTCCCTCTCTCCCTCTCGCCTCCCCTCTCCTCCCCACCAGTATTTTCCTCCGCCCTTTTCTTGCCACCCCTCCCCACTGAATAAAGTGGATCATCCGATCAGCCTCTCTGTCCAATACCCACCTGGCCACCAGGCCTCCTGTTCCCCCACCCCTTCTCCCCACCCACTTCCCTCCCTTCCCCTTCGTTAAGTCAAAACCATCAACGTAGGGATTGTGGACATTGTGTTATGGAAGATAATGGTGTGAGCAGTGTGTGTATCTGTGTGTGTGTGTGTGAGCATGTGTGCGCATGTTTTCGTTGGGTATAAGAGGGATTTTCTGACCCTAAGTTGATTAAAACAGTTAGCCCAGGCAACAAAAGATCTGCTGGTTGTGGTGGTAGCCCAAGAACCATGCAGATGAGGTCATAGTTCTTCTCAGTTCACATCAGAAGCAAAGTCAGGTTTGTGTGAGTCAGTGAATGACTTAACATGAAGTGAAAACACAAAAAATCCGTTCTTTTAGAAGCACAGCTTTATGCTGGATTGTGAAGCAACAGCTCATAATGGAAGAACAACGTTAGTTTGCAGTGAGCTGATCTTGTGGCTAGATGATCTAGGTTAATGCTCTTAAAGTTTGTCCCATAAAACGCACACAAAAAAAGAGAGAGGCTGGGGGGGGGAAGAGAGAGAGAGAAAAGGGGTGAGGAGGGATATGTTGAATTGAAATCAAATCATCGGCATATGGATGTGCATGTATACTTGTATCTGTTCTTTTGGCAAATCTCTGTGTGTGTGTGTGTGTGTGTGTGTGTGTGTGTGTGTGTGTGTGTGTGTGTGCCCCGAAGAACTGACTGGTTTACGTGTGTGAGCTTTATCTTTTTTCATTTTCACAGATTAAACTATTTATTCACTTGTTGAAATATTTATTCATTTGTTATTTTTCTTTTTCTTTTCTTTTTTTTCTCAGTTATACCCCATCATTTGAAAACTTCACAAAGAATGAGGAGTATCTTTCTGCGTGACTGAGCAGTAAATGCTAAAATCGAAAAAGGGAGAGGGGGGTGGGAAACAACACATCAATATCATTATCATTTTAATGCTGCTATAATGGTGGACATTTGTTGGCTGTCTTAGGATAGGTTGGCAAGGTGCTGTTGATGAATGACAAAAAAAAAAAAAAAAAAAAAACAGAACGAAATATAAGGATACAGAAAAAAAAGACCAATTTTTTTTTTCTTTAAATGAACAATAACTTTAAGTGAAGAAGAACGGTAAAAAACGAAACAAAAGCAAAACAAAACAAAAAAAAAGAAAGAAAAAAGAAAAAGAAAAAAAGAGCGGCAGCATATTTCTTACATGGTATAAGAGTGTGCAATTAAACAGAAACACACTAGATTTAAAACGAAAAATTAAAGAAGAAAGACATGAACATTTTTTTTTTAAAATCCAGATAATGCACAGCTGAAGGAAACAAAGAAATGACGTGGTTAAAAAGAAAAGAAATGCCCTTCCTTCTCCAAGTTTGCATAGCTCTCACAGTAGCAAACTGTGCGATCTGTTTGGGGCTCACACACGCATTCTGAATTGTGCAGCTGAATAGGTTAATTTTCCCCCCCCAAAAAAAAAAAAAAAAAAAAAAAGGATGGGTTGGGAAGGGATAGAGTGTGATGTGGAGGGTGGGGAGGGAGAGGGATGGGGCAGGTGATCACGCGGTGCATCTCGACCTCCCTCGATATATTCACCACCGCCACATCCACCATCACACCACACCATGCATTATCTTCCCCCCCCCCCCCCCCCCCTCCCCTCCACTCCCTCCCTCTGTCTACATATGTCTCACAAGATTGGAAGGGTTTTGTTGTGTGATGCTTTTGGATTCAACACAGCATTAATCATGCAGCAGTATTGATCGGTTGAATTTACTTCATTAATATTGGTTCTGTTTTGTTGTGTTTTTCATTGTTGATTTGATTTCTCTTTGTCATTGTCTTTTTAGTTTGGTTTTTCTTAATTGTGGAACTAGAACTTGGCAGAAATCAGATTTTTTTTTTCTTTTATCATTTTTTTTCTCTCCTTTTTTTCTTTTCTTTTTTTTAAAAATGTTATGTGTGCACAATCTGGTGGACCATTTTGTCTTAATGTCCAAATATTGATTTCCATACTTCTCATTTTTCATGTTAAATCCCACATGATTTTTTTTCTTTTTTTTTTTTCTTTTTTTAAATTTTACCATTGTTGATCAGCATTTACGAGTCAGCAGAGTAGGAACAGTGACGCTTGTGATAATTTTAAAGCAAAGAAGAATTATTATAATTATTATCTCAGTCATTATCATCATTAGTATCATAACACATTGATGTAAAGATGCAGTGGTCACGTCTGTATCTCCATTTCCTGCAATTGCAGCCTTTTGGCAAAGCAGAAGAGGCATACTGTGGCGCTTGTGGATAAAGTGAACAGTGTTGTCTCCATGATGAGAATGAAATGGGACACTTGAAGAATATTATTAAGGGATGATGAGGGGGTGTGGAGGATGCGTGGGGGGGGGGGGGGGGGGGGGGGGTATCAGAATTGCATATACAGATTCAAAAAACTTTGTATGTGTGTGTGTATGTATCAGTTTTGTTTTGTTTTTGGTATATGTGTCTGTTCATATTTTTTCTTTCTTTTTTTTTCTGTTGTATTGGCTCTGTAACATAGCACTACAGATCACAGAAGTCTTGAGCTTTTGTGGTTTGTTTCTGATGTGTGTTTTCTCTCACTGCAAGTCGCCATGCATGGCTGTGGATATATATATATATATATATGTACTTGCTTCTTGCATTTAGACCCTAGGGGTGAAAAGCCCAGCGACTTTATGTACTCTCTGTTTTGTCTACTACGTGTAGTGAAAGGTTTCGTTCTGTCAACATCAAGCAAAAGCTCGCTTTTCGTGAAGAAAAAAAAAACAAAAAAAACAAAAACAAAACAGTGTGTGCAAAATTGTCAATAAATATTTTCTGGAAAATGTACATTCATGTTTTGGAAAGTGTGTGTGTGTGTGTGTGTGTGTGTGTGGTAAGATAAGATAAGATAATGTTGCTTAGAGCCCAGCCGACCGCAAAGGCCACATCAGGGCTGTGTGTGTGTGTGGAGAGAGAGAGAGAGAGACGCTGTGTGTGTGGTGTGTGTGGGGGGGGGGGGGGGGGGGGGGGGGGGGGGGGGGGAGAGAGAGGGCATTTAAAATTTTGTTTTAATTTTCGGGAGAAGATGAGCATGATGAATGAGTCTATATGTTGTTGTGTGATTTTGGAAAGAGAAGGGAGAGAGGTGTTCAAATCCAGCATTACCTGACCTGTGAAATGTGATGGAGTTTGGCCAAATCACCCACTGATAATTATTGGTGTGGACGGCGAGCCCAAAATCCTCTGTGTAGCAGGCCTATGTCAAAAACCCCATAAACAGAAGTGCAAAGAAAACCTTACATACACCTCTCACTGAAAAGAAAAATGGATTCCTGCTATATCAGACAAGTAGTTAATTTTACTGATTCACCAACCGCTGTGATGCAGAGGTTAGCATTGCAGGCACCTAGTCATAAGATCCAGGGTTCGAGTCCCTTCACAGACATTTATTAAGGACAGGTTTCAATCCTGGTTGGTACCTGTGAGCTCAAACGGGAAGACTGGAACGCACACCCGAGTTGTATCCCTTTAGTGGATGCGTATCAGAGAGTGCTGCCTACCATTTGCTGTCCAACATCGCTGGTGTCTGTATCTGTCGGGCCTGGTGGATGCCTGGATACATTGTAAAGAAGGAAGACATAGAATACAGGCCTGTCAAGTAATTTGGAGCCGGAATGGGAGTTGTTCGCTGGGGAGAGAGAGAGAGAGGAACCGGTGATCCTTCATGCTCTGCTCTTGTGGTGACTGCAGTTTTGATTTCCTCACCTGGGGCCGGAATAGCTCAGTTGGTAGAGCGCGGACTCGTGATCTGGGGTTGTGGGTTCGAATATCGGTACAGGGGATTTTTCCTCGGAGTTAACATTGGTTCTGATTCCATTCCCATACAGTCCTTCAAATGAGACTATAAACCGAGGTTCCGTGTGTGAACGCACGGACAACATCTTGCACACATATAAAATCCCATCACCAACTTTCAGAAGGGAAGGCCAGTTTGGCCGTTGGTATGGATGACACATTACACATAGCTTGCACCTTCCCCGAAGATGGGTATGGCTGCCTTAATGGCGGGATAAAAAAAACCGGTCATATACACAAAAACTCCACTGCCTGTCAAAACAGGCAGTGTCCGCAGGAGTATCGGCTGCGAACGCAGAAAAAAGAAAAAAAAATCCTGACCACATCCACGCTCTTGGTGAATTTGGGTCAAAGTCCTTGGTATCAGCGAGTTCATAGGAAATGTTGCTGAAGGGACATGGAAGAGAACTCTTAATTCACATCGCCTCCCCCACCCTTCCCCCTACCCGCCCCCTCTCCAAAGCGAATGGATCATTGTCGTCAGTGGGGGACCTAGTAGGTGGTGTCCTGCTTTTGCTGGATCAGCCCGAGCACTACTGGACACCTCTGAGGTGATCTGGCGGCGGGGGCAGTGTCTCCTCTGGTGCGTTTCCTCTGGCTGGTATTAATTTCTCCTGTGGACTGGCGCGCTGGGGCTGCGACAAGATAACTTGAGGTATGGCTATGAACAGGGGGGGGGGGGGGGGGGGGGGACCGAAAGAATGGTGTGAGTGTAATGCCACAGGGACTGCAAACAAATAAATAAATGATGTATGCAACCTTCGTTAAACGCACTTCCTAGATACCTACAAAGGTGCTTTACAAAACGCATATGTCTGATGACTCGCACGCTATTTTGTCGGCTCACTCTTCACATGTACAGTTGCATTCACAATACACGGTCATACCCGACCCATACATGTTCAATATGCAGGCATTGTACTACTACTTCGGATGTAATGTTTCTAAGCTTGTCTTGGAGTAAGCGAGTCTAATAAATAGATCAAGGAAATAACATTGACCACACAAATGAGAAGCATGCAGAAGCGCTGCATGAATACATGTATATTGTTACTTGAAAAATAAAACATGAAAAAAAAAGCAAAAACTGCAAACATATACCAGTTTGAGGCCATTTTGAATGGTCACGTGGAGAGTGAAATCATTAGTAACTCGGAAGATACTTTTAGTAAAAATTATGGCCAAATTGTGTCACAACGATTCTCTCACTCTCTATTTCTATCTCTCTTCTCTCTCTCTCTCTTCTCTCTCTCTCTCTCAACACACACACGCACGCACGCATGCACGCACAAATGGGCGCATGCACGCATGGTGACACTTGCACACACGAACATGAATCTTAGTCGGTCATAAATTCCAGTCTCTACTATAACAACCACCACCACCTTGAGTCGTTCGTAAATTTCAGTCACACCACATCAGCCCCTCCATCCTGAATCGGTCGTTAATTCCTGTCATGCCACATAACCCCCCCCCCCCCCCCCCCCCCCCCCCCCCCCCCCCCCCCCCCCCCCCCCCCCCCCCCCCCCCCCCCCCCCCCCCCCCCCCCCCCCCCCCCCCCCCCCCCCCCCCCCCCCCCCCCCCCCCCCCCCCCCCCATCCCGAATTTAATTTGTCACAAACTTCGGTCATCGCCACGCCATCCTGAATCCGTCGCTCCTATCACGTCTCAATGGCAGTAATCTACTGAGATTACCCCTTTAAGCAACCCATAAGGCTGAATCACTGTGAACAGTCTTTTTCATCTGGCGGAGTTACTTCTAGGTAGAAGAGAGTCGGCCAGAGACCTCAAAGCACACATTGATCTCCGCAGTGAACAACAGCAATCGTATAATGCAGTAGTAGGGCGGCTGGGTTACCTGATAGTTGGCAGACTTCAAGAACTGTAAATAATAAAGAAGTAGAATAACTCTTGCTCCCATGATGAAATACAATAAATGCCCATAACTCCCAACGAATACTGCTTCCGACACCGAATCGCCCAGCAGATATGACAGCACACAGAACAAACAAAGAAACATCCCTTAGGACAGCACAGAGCACACAGAACAAACAAAGAAACATCCTTAGGACAGCACAGAGCACACAGAACAAACAAAAAAACTCCCTTAGGACAGCACAGAGCACACAGAACAAAACAAAGAAACATCCCTTAGGACAGCACAGAGCACACAGGACAAACAAGGAGACATTCCCATGGTTTCAGAGAGGTGGCAGGCTGGGTGAGTTCCATTCTTGCTGGTCTTGACACTCCAGACTGATGTTGAGTCTTCGCCGTCCTTTGAGCAGCCCTGAGGTACTTGTGCAAACTGACATAGATTGTCACATCATGCAGTCGTTAACGTTCAACAGAATCCAGTCCTACAGAAGAAGAAGAAGGACAAAGACAAGAAAAATAAGAACAAGAACAAGAACAGGAAGACAAGAACAAAGAAGAAGAAGAAGAGAACATTGAAATGAACGAAGTAGTTTCTACGGCTCTATATCAGCCTTCGTTCTGGGAACAATTTGTCCATAGCGAGCTTGGAGATAATGTGACATTAATCTCATCATTCATTATCGAAGATAGCAATACGGATTCAGGAATCTAAACGTCGACTCTTTTCTTAGAAAAACAAACAAACAACAACAACAAAAGACTGTACGATCCTGTCAGTCAAACTGACCCTCGTAAATAGAGAAGAGAGGGGGAGAGAGGTGTGTGTGGTACGTGCCTCTCTCTCTCTCTCTCTCTCTCTCTCTCTCTCTCTCTCTCTGTGTAAAGCATTAAACAATGGTTGTGGAAGCAGACGTTTTGACTTCAGCTCTTGTTCCACCACAAGTATGGTGACTTCTGAGACGGACTGGATGATGAAGAACAGGGTCGAACACGTGTGCCATACGTTCTGTGTTTCCTATCGATCGTCACAATCTTTTCCCTTTCAAAAAAACAAAAAAAAAAAAAAAAAAAATTTATTATATATATATATATATATATTATATATATATTATATTCGGACCATGCAGTCAACTTGTCTCTGCAGAAAGCAATCGAAATTTATAGATTCCTCTCCTTATCCTTTCTCTTGACCCTTTCCCACAAACGGTCGTACATTATAGTTTACAAACAGTGACAGTTTCATTCACACAAACACACACACACATACCGCGCGCGCTCGCGCGCTCGCGCGCGCCGCACGCACACACGCACGCACTCACGCACGCACGCACGTACAACACTCACAAACATCACAAACACACGGACCTTGTTTGTATTCTATGAATAATCCATGTAGTTTGTCTTAATTGTTCTTGTTATCGGTGTTATTTATTATCATTGTTCTTGTTATCGGTTGTTATTTATTATCATTGTTCTTGTTTGTTCTTGTTATCAACAAAACCTCTCTCTCTCCTATCTGTGTGTGTGTGTGTGTGTGGGAGGGGGGGGGGGGGTGTTAAAGGGAGAATATCTTTCACCAAGCAGGTTGGCTTTGATAATGGTTGTGTCCCTTGTACTGATCAACATTAACTGCTTGCCGTTGGCTTCTGTGTTGTGCGATGAAAACAAAACAAAACAAAACAAAACAAAAAACCCAGGCCTTCAGTATACACTGAAATCGCCAATTTTTTTTAGAAACACACACCTACATGCACCTCTCCACCCATCCCATTAGTATTGACCAACCAAAACACCAAATACATTTCGCAGTGTAACAGAAATGGTCGCAGATTCAGTTTCAGAACGAGGTTCCATGCGTGAATGCACGCACAACATCTTTCACACACGTTAAATCCCATCACCAGCTTTCGGAAGAGAAGGTCAGTTTGGCCGTTGGAATGGATGACACTTTACACATAGCATGCACCTTCCCGAAGATGGAGTATGGCTGCCTTAATGGCGGGATAAAAAAACGGTCATGCACACAAAACTCCACTGCCTATCTATAAAGGCAGTGTCCACAGGAGTATGAGCCTGCGTACACAAAAAGAAAGAAAGAAAGAAAGAAAGCACTATTTCCTTGGTCACTGTGACACTGACACGCTGACGGTTTACGCGTGCTTTACTATTTGAAAGTCGACCATGCTACGTCCCTCCTACACATAAGCTCCTACACTAGTGCCAATGAACAGTTTTAAAATGGCTATCGTCAGTAGCAATCCAGTGCTGACCCCATTTGTCGCCTACAGACTGCGGGCACCTGCCAGTCACATGCAGTGCTGACCCCATTTGTCGCCTACAGACTGCGGGCACCGTGCCAGTCACATGCTGCACTGAAGCTGCCCTGTATCTGCATGATGAAAAGCATGGTATCAGTCAGAGGTGACTGTACCGCAAGCGATAGCGGCGCAGGTGATGCTGGAGGCGAGTGGCAACGTTGCTTCCAAACATTCAAGGCTTCAGCCATACTCAGAGCTGCGGTGCACTCTGTTCTGTGGACTAGCAGTGGGCGAGCTTTGAGTTGGAGAGTTTCGGGTGGCCATACCCCAAAGTGTTTTTTCTTCCTTTTTTTGTCCTCTGCCCTTCTTATTACTTTTTTTCCTTTTCTTTCCATTTTCCTTTTTGTTATTTGTTTATTCTTTCAATTTTTACTCTGTAAACATTTTTCAGTGAGGCCTTCATCCTCCTACTTTCCCTACGTTTTGGCCATAGCCCCAAAGTGATGATAGCTAGCAGTTTGAGCTGCGTGACGAAAAATGACAACGTTTACTTCAAAGGAAGCCACACCACAAGCGAATGTCACTTAAGAAGTGCAAGTAATGAGAGACAATAAATATTGGGAACATTACCACACTTGACGTTAGCACCAGCCCTGTGGTTCTGTCACGCACGGTGTGGTTACCTTCACAGTTCTTGATGCCATCCTTTTCTTTGCGCAGCTACGGAGCAAATCTGAGTGCAGCTTACGGTACTTAGTGATGGTCTCTGCTTTTATCGTCGCTCTCTGGCACTAAAGACATGGTTATCGCCCGTTGTGCGGCTGCCTCTGCAGTGACTGGTGTCATTCATTGCCTTTTCTTTTCTTTTTTAGTGGGGCCTCCGTCCTGCTGTTTTTCCCCACTTTTTATTTTTTCTCCCTTTGTTTAAAACACCCTCACTCACCATGCACAATCTCTATGTTTCATCACCGATGGTCATTCGCTTGCTGATTTTGACATTTTAACGCATGATATACAGCGTCTGGGTGTATTTCTGTGCTAATGTGTGGCGTGCTGACACATTCATATTGCTACATTTACTCCTTTTAACAAAATAAAAGAACAAGTGTGGAAGCATTCTATACTGGACATGTGATTGTGTTTCCGATAAGGCACACCATGCAATCTCAGTAATCAAGGAACTTCGTCATTCCTTTCCTGACAGCAGCACGAGTTGTCGTGTTCAGTTGACCACCCTTCGCTCACAGCCCAAAGCTTGCTCTCCAAAAGTCCACAGCACAGCTCGTGGTGTGGGCCGAAGCCTTAGTGGGCGGTTCAAGTAACACAGGTTAAGGTCACAGAATGGTCTTTTCAGCAGCAACATGGATTATAAAGACTGCCAAGTGTTTGGAGTCATGAGTATTTGGAAACCGTCTCGCATGTCTTTGAGGTAGGCCTGTATCTTGTTGACTGAAATATCCACAGCAAAATGCTACAGGTTGGAGTAGCTGATTGGCACTGTCAACAGGGGCACACTTTGTGTGTCAGTCAGAGCCATCAGCGTGGTTTGGGGACCTGTTTCTTTCAGCCATGCTTCTTATGTCCACCAGGTCAGCTGTGCTTAGGACAAATCGATCAAACACCATGTTTTTACCGTACGGTGAATAAGTAACATGCAGGGTAACTCTCTCTCTCTCATGATGAAATGATTAGGCTACACACCCCAAACTCTAATACATGCTGCTTAGGACATCGTTCGGTGTCGTAAGTAGCATTCATTTGGAGTTACGAGCGTCTAGTTACTTTTATACCATGGGCGTGTACACGACCGTAACTCCAAATGAATGCTATTTACAACACATTCATTTGGAATTTTGTGTGTGTAATTATTTCATCTTCGGAGCACAAGTGACGTTATATGTTTCTTCTATTGCGTATAATGAAGGCACTCAGTACTTCCTGTCGATCTGCTCAGCTCTCTGTCCGCCCTCTGTTCACAGGTTGGCTGTTGTTTGTCACTCTTCGCTGCAACAGTGTCAAATTCAAATTTGAAACACACACACGCACACATGCACACACACACACACACACACACACACACACACACACACACACACACACACACACACCCCACACACACACATATGCACGCACACACACACATGTGCGCACACACACACATATGCACACACACACATGCACACACACACACACACGCGCGTGCACGCACACACACACACCACACACACACACACACACACACCACACACACACACACACACACACACTCACACTCACACACTGTGATTCGTTCGTTGGCAATGTCAACGAGACAGGCCGTGGCTGACATGGCTGAACAGTAAATGACGATGCACTGAGATACAGGATTACCTCAGGGGGCAGCCTAGCTGGTTGCACAATCATTTTAGATTCGAATGTGGTGTCCAGAGATAGTTAGTTATCTGTGCGAGGAAAACAGGACTCCGTCAGAGGCCAGCAAGAGAAGAGTGAGGTGAAATACTTATCCTGTCTCCTCTCGATCTTTGGTTGTTTGAAATCTGATACATTGTCTCAGTTAACAGCTTGGCCTTGCGCTGAGAGAACATAAATCATAAACCATTGATGGGTTCACTGTGACACCGACAGGCTGACGTAACATAAATCATAAACCATTGATGGGTTCACTGTGACACCGACAGGCTGACGTAACATAAATCATAAACCATTGATGGGTTCACTGTGACACCGACAGGCTGACGTAACATAAATCATAAACCATTGATGGGTTCACTGTGACACCGACAGGCTGACGTAACATAAATCATAAACCATTGATGGGTTCACTGTGACACCGACAGGCTGACGTAACATAAATCATAAACCATTGATGGGTTCACTGTGACACTGACAGGCTGACGTTTTACGTGTGCTTTGTCATTGGAACGTCAACCATGCACCTCTGTCCTACACACACACACACACACACACACACACACACACACACACACACACACACACACACACACACACAAGTGCTAGTGGATGGTTTTATATGCTTATCATCAACAGCAATCCAGTGCTGATCCGTCGGGCTCCTACAGACTGCAGGCACTCTGCCAGCTAGACAAGCTGCCCTGTAGCTGCCCTGTATCTGCATGAAGAAAGGCATGGTATCAGTCAGAGGTGACTGTACCGCAAGCGATAGCGGGCAGGTGATGCTAGAGGCAAGTGGAAACATTGCTTCCTAACATTCAAGGCTTCAGCCATACTCAAAGCTGCGGTGCACGCTGCTCTGTGAACTAGCAGTGGGCGAGCTTTGAAATTGAGGGTTTTGGGTGGCCATACCCCCAAAAGCTTTTTTTTTTTCTCCTTTTTTGGAGGGTTCTCTAGCCTTCTTATTACTTTTTTCTGTTCCTTTTTTCCCTTTTTGTTATTTGTTTATTCTTTTAAACTTTTACTTTGTAAACATTTTTCGGTGGGGCCTCCACCCTCTATATTTTCCCACCTTTTGGCAACAGCCCAAAGTGATGAGAGCTAGTGGTTAGAGCTGCGTGACGAAAAATGGCATCGTTTACTTCAAAGGAAGCCACACCACAAGCGAAAGTCACTTAAGAAGTGCAAGTGATGAGAGACAATAAATATTGGGAACATTACCATCACTCGACGTTAGCACCAGCCGTGTGGTTCTGTCACGCACGGTGTGGTTACCTTCACAGTTCTTGATGCCATCCTTTTCTTTGCGCAGCTACGGAGCAAATCTGAGTACGCCTCGCAGCATGCAGTGAGTGTCTCTGCTTTTATCGTCGCTCTCTGGCACTAAACCCATGGTTATCGCCCGTTGTGCCGCCTCCGCCTCGGGAGGAACTGGTGTCATTCAGTTCTTCACACAACAGTAGCTGTCGTCGTGTTCATTTTTCCAGCCTCCGCTCACAGTTCAAAGCTTGCTCTCCAACAGTCCCCAGCACAGCTCGTAGTGTGGCCGAAGCGTTAGTCCCCAGTGCAGGCGACACAGGTTTAAAGATGAAAATAATAACAGAGCATTTATAAAGCCCCTTGCCACAGGTTCTAGGTGCTGACAATCCATACTCTCGTGTACGCAACGGGCTGCCTACCTGGGTAGTGCCGACTGAAGAGCTGCCAGCCGGCGTTTCATTCAAACGTTTCCCGTGTCATCCAGTCAATATAGTTACTCAGTTTCCTTATTTCCTTCATTCTTTCAATTTCTCACGCTGGGTGCATGCTATTGCAACGTGTCATCCATTCCAACGGCCAAACTGGCCTTCTCTTCCGAAAGTTGGTGATGGGATTTTACGTGCATGCAAGATGTTATATACTCTGTGCGTTCACACACGGAACCTCGGTTTATAGTCTCATTCGATGAACTATTTGGGAAATTGGAGTCAGAACCACTGTTAACTCCGAGGGGAAAACCCCCCCCCCCCTGTACCGAAACGACTCCGGCGGAGATTCGAACCCGCAACCCCAGGATCACCAAGATTACGAATCCGGCGCTGTGCCAACTAAGCTATTCCGGTCCCCGGTCACAGGATGATATTTTCAGTAGCAATACGAACTATGAAGACTGCCAAATATTTGGAATCATAAGTATTTGGAAGCCGTCTTGCTTGTCTTGAGTCACATTTGGTTAACTGAAATGCCCTCAGCGAAATGCTGCCGCTGACGTGCACGGCCGACAAGAGCACACAATGGACATGCCAGTCAGACTCCTCGGTCTGGTTTGGCTCTCTGTTTCTTTCGGCTTTACATCTCGCGTCCACTAGGTCAGCTAGCCTTGGGACAAATTAACCAAAAGCATCAACACTATGGTTTCACCATAGAGTACGTAACGAACAAGTACGGTAACTCTCGCTCCACTGATGAAATAATGACACACCGAAACCTCCAAATGAATGCTGGTCACGACCTCATTTGGTGTTGTAAGTAGCATACATTTGGAGCTATGTGCGTGTGAGTATTTCAGATGATGGGCGTGTACACATAATAACACCACATCCAGTTCAAAATCTGACCTTCTACAGTTTATAACATTTTTTTCCACCCAGCTCTTCGCTTCACCTACGAGATTTCGGAGACCACTGTTTCATTCTTGGATATCCAACTGTCCATCTCAGCTGATTCACAACACCTGTCAGTTTCTGTTTTCTACAAGCCCGCAGATTCTCAGCTGATTCACAACACCTGTCAGTTTCTGTTTTCTACAAGCCCACAGATTCTCAGCTGATTCACAACACCTGTCAGTTTCTGTTTTCTACAAGCCCGCAGATTCTCAGCTGATTCACAACACCTGTCAGTTTCTGTTTTCTACAAGCCCGCAGATTCTCAGCTGATTCACAACACCTGTCAGTTTCTGTTTTCTACAAGCCCGCAGATTCTCAGCTGATTCACAACACCTGTCAGTTTCTGTTTTCTACAAGCCCACAGATTCTCAGCTGATTCACAACACCTGTCAGTTTCTGTTTTCTACAAGCCCACAGATTCTCAGCTGATTCACAACACCTGTCAATGTCTGTTTTCTACAAGCCCACAGATTCTCATTCTTACCTATTGTAGTCATCTAGTCATCCACGTCCTGCAAAGGGCAACATTCCCTTCTCCCAGTTCCTACGTCTCCGACGCCTGTGCAGTGATGACCAGGACTTTGAGACAGAGACACTGGACATGGTGTCTTTTTTCAAGACACTTGGGTGTCCACTTACCATTGTTCAAGAGGCTCTTGTTTGAGCAAACTCTGTCTCCCGGTCAGAAGCCTTGATGTCCAAACCTGATGTAGACAACAAAGACTGTATTCCATTGACATTTATCTACCACCCCCATAATATTCCTGTCAAAAACATTCTCTTACGCCATTTCAACATCTTACAATCTGATCCAAAGCTGAAATCGATCTTCCCCAACCCTCCCCTCATCGCTTACAAGAGAGACAAAAACCTTCGCGACCACCTGGTGCGAACCAAGTTCAGTAAAAACACCAACTCTTCAGCCGGAAACTACCCGTGCAGTCAACCTGGATGTAAAACCTGCACTTTCAATTCCAACATCCGCAGCATCACTGGCCCAAAAGGAAAATTCAGTGTCCAATCCCATTTCACCTGCCAGTCCACCAACCTGGTGTGCGTACTGAGATGTAGCCTCTGCTCAAAGTTGTATGTTGGGGAAACATATCGTACCCTCAACGAACGCTTTGTGGAGCACCTCAGAGCCATCCAGTCGTCTCATCTAACACCAGTGGGGATTCATTTCAACGCTGATTACCACAGCCAGACCCATATTTCCGTCACTGCTGTTTGGCGAAACCACTCCTCAGCCCTAGAAAGAAAATTCATGGAGTCCAGGATCGTCTCTCGCCTTGGCACCACAATCCCAGATGGACTCAGCTCCCACCTCTGACTTTTTTTTATAGTTTGAATCATTACAGCTCCTTGCCCACGCTTTCCTTTCCCCGACCTCTCCTCCATCCCCTTCACCCCCCCCCCCCCCCACTTTCCCCATCCCACCATATTTGCATTCACACCCCATGCACATATATAGCATACTTATAACATAACATGTAGAGCATAATATATATCCCAAACACCATCTCTGCCATACAGGTATGTATACTCGTAGACACATACACATGTGAACAATTCATATGCACCTATGTTTGGTTTTTTTTTTTTTTTTAATTTTTTTTAATAGGAGTTTCCACCCAATCCCCCTCCCCATCCCTCCCTCACTCCCGCGTTTTTTTTCTTTTTCTTTCTTTCTTTCTTTCTTCTTTTTTTCTTTTTCTTTTTTTTTTTGTCCTCATACACACCCTCAAGCGCCCCCTTCCAAACATAAGACTCCTCCTCTACCACTCTCCCCCTTTCTTTCACACACCCTCAAGCGCCCCCTTCCAAACATAAGACTCCTCCTCTACCACTCTCCCCTTTCTTTCACACACCCTCAAGCGCCCCTTTCCAAACATAAGACTCCTCCTCTACCACTCTCCCCCTTTCTTTCACACACCCTCAAGCGCCCCCTTCCAAACATAAGACTCCTCCTCTACCACTCTCCCCTTTCTTTCACACACCCTCAAGCGCCCCCTTCCAAACATAAGACTCCTCCATTTCTGTTTGCCTTTTCCCTCTATCTGCCTCTCTTTTTCCTTTTCCCCATTACACACACGTACATACACGTACATACACGTACACACACGTACACACACACACACACACAACCACACACACACACACACACACACATATACACACACACACGCGCGCTCACACACACATAAATACACACACGCGCGAGCGCGCGCACAGGCACGCAAGTACGCACGCAGGCGTGTTCGCACGCGCGCGCACGCACGCACACACACACACACACACACACACACACACACACACACACACACACACACACACACACACACGTTTAAACGCATACTCATCCGTTTACGTATATATTTTCATACGCCATTGCCTATACGTGTTTGTCTTTCTTTTTATGTCACAAGTCCTGAAGACGGTCTATGACGGCAACGTTGAAGATTTTTTCTTTCTTTCTTTTTTTTAAATAATTAAAAAAAATTTTTTTTATAACTCTGATGAGCATCGTCAAAGACATTTTGTATTGTTCACAGAAGATCTGCGGTCAAAAATCTGGTTTATAATTCCAAATGAATGCTACCAAAAGTTACCTTACATGTTCGTTCTTTATTGTTTACTATTCTGTGCCTCGTTTCAGATTTCCGTTCGAAACTTTCACCAAACTGGAATTCTGAAGCAAGCCTCTCCAAGTTGTGTCTGCTATTTGATTTTCAAAGCCAGGCAGAGTTACGTGCCTTGAGAGTCAATTCAGTAGGCAGAGTTACGTGCCCACCAGCAGCTCCATCTATGTCTCGGTCCCGGTCCACGGTTACAGCTTACGCCCAAAATTCTACATATTCTATATTACTCTCCAAGCTGCACCTGGTTTTTCTCAGGTCAGCCAGTACCAAAACATATTCATCGCACAGTCCATCCATTGACCCATACCATACCTGACTCTGAGGCAGGCCTCATGTCCGTTTCTTTTTCTGTGCAAGCACGATCCCATGATCCTCCACTTTCCTGTCGTCTGCTAGACTTTTCACTCCAAAATCCTAGTGCCCCACCAATGGCGTAGAAACACAAAGAGTCCACAGGTCATGCATCACTCTGCTATTTTTGCTGAATATGGCATTGAACTGATCTACTGACCCCAAATTCAAGGGAAAAAAATCTTTTTCACATTCAATTTTTTTTCTCAGAGCCAGGGCGATTTTAATCTGTTTAAACTTCGTTGTTTCTACTTGACCTTTGCTGTGATCCCGAACTCTGGCTTCTGACACATATTCCACGTCTAGATAGTTTACCGATATGCAGCATGTCCCGAAATGGAAAAAAAACACACGCCTGAAACAACTTCAAAAACCATTCATACATATAAAAGTAAACTACATCATGCAAGAAACACCATGGTGTGCATTAATTTGGAAGGGGACACTTGCTTTGCGACTTTCGTCTACTTAAATCCTTACTGGAACTGCAAACAACTGTTAAGAATGACAGCTATTTTGGTTAAGATAGGATTTTTTAGAACCTCAGAGCTATTCAAGCAACTTTTTTTTGCTGTGGTGGAGAGAGAGCCACCAACTGCCTCAAATCCTTATCTAGAGTATTGGTATGCTGTTACGCTGACCATGGGCTTGTGGTTTACTGTGTTTGCCTGATGTTTGAGCTGCCTTGGGTGTGGCTGTGTGCACCAGCAATGTGACTCAGTAGCTGGGCAGTGTCTCCTCTGGAGGATAGCGTGGTAACGATCTGATAATGATCGGGCCCTGAGCATTGCTGGCATTGCAGGCGGCGACAGGAAGCTTTGTGGCTGTGAATTGGGGGGGGGGGGGGGTAAGGGGGTAAGGGGAGGGGGGGGGGGGACTGGCTGGGCGGACTTTAAATGAGCAGTCTGTGAGAAGTGTTGCTGACAGAACATGGAAGAGGAAACAGACCCAGCCATCCCACCCCCACCCCACCCTACACACACACACACACACACACACACACACACACACACACACACACACCACACACACACACACACACACACACACAGAGAGAGAGAGAGAGAGAGAGAGAGAGAGAGAGAGAGAGAGAGAGAGAGAGAGAGAGAGAGAGAGAGAGAGAGAGAGACAGCCAGCCAGACAGAGACTTTCCTGAACTTGTTTGCCTGTGCTATTCTGTCGTCCAATGTTGAGGCGGTAAATATCACAACAATTAAAACTACTACTATACTACCGATAAACGGTCAAGTACCACAAGCACAATGTTCTAGAAGTTTTCAAGAAGGCATGTCTGTTTCAGCCCTAACACCCACCCCCTTTTGTGCACGATCATGCTGAACAGAGGAAGAACAGGTTAAGCACCGGCCATCCCCAGCACGTGCGGCATGTAATGTCATTGTCGGCAGTGACAGCTCGTTAGCTAAAGTGGTTTGGACATGGGTAACAATTTCGGATTCTCCTGAATTTTGTCTGAGGGTCTGAAGCGTGAAGTGAAAAGCAGAGAGGAGAAGAATGATTCACGAGCACGGAGTTAGCGTCTCGACTGTCATCGTAGTTAGTTTTCTGACTGTTGGAAGCGTTGAGTCTTTTTTGTGTGTGTGTGTGTGTATGCAAATTTTTGTCGTAGAATTGCCGAGAATCGACCATTGGTTCCTGTCTTTTTAAATCATCACTATTGCATGTTATGAATAGTTTAATCCTAACTATACAGCAGCTGTCGAGAGCTCACTGGGCAGCTGTTTTTTGGACATAGGTTACAACCTAGACGCTTTTCAGCCACAGCCAATTCAAGTTTTTCTTCCCTCGTGTTGGTAGACTTGTATGTAGAAGTCCCGAGGGTCGAAACCCGTTGCTCCTATCTTGTCTTGCGTTCGTGGCATTCCTATGGTGAAACCCTTCAGCGGAATCCTTTACCGATCACCCAGAATTCTTTCCTTTCTCGATCGTGTCAACAACAAGAACGCTGCAGTAGGAGTTCCAGACTACACATGCATGAGGGGATAAAGACACATAGGCATGAAGGAGTCATGACTGCTGTGACCTGTATGAGGGGATAAAGACACATAGGCATGAAGGAGTCATGACTGCTGTGACCTGTATGAGGGGATAAAGACACATAGGCATGAAGGAGTCATGACTGCTGTGACCTGTATGAGGGGATAAAGACACATAGGCATGAAGGAGTCATGACTGCTGTGACCTGTATGAGGGGATAAAGACACATAGGCATGAAGGAGTCATGACTGCTGTGACCCGTATGAGGGGATAAAGACACATAGGCATGAAGGAGCCATCACTGCCAAAAACCTACATGAGCGGATAAAGGACCACAGGCAGGAAAGGGTCAACACTGCAACAACCCTACATGAGGGGATAAAGAACCACAGGCATGAAAGGATCAACACTGCAATAACCCTACATGAGGGGATAAAGGACCACAGGCAGGAAAGGGTCAACACTGCAACAACCCTACATGAGGGGATAAAGGACCACAGGCAGGAAAGGGTCAACACTGCAACAACCCTACATGAGGGGATAAAGGACCACAGGCATGAAAGGGTCAACACTGCAACAACCCTACATGAGGGGATAAAGGACCACAGGCAGGAAAGGGTCAACACTGCAATAACCCTACATGAGATGATAAAGGACCACAGGCAGGAAAGGGTCAACACTGCAACACCCTACATGAGGGGATAAAGGACAACAGGCATGAAAGGGTCAACACTGCAATAACATTACATGAGGGGATAAAGGACCACAGGCAGGAAAGGGTCAACACTGCAAACAACCCTACATGAGGGGATAAAGGACCACAGGCAGGAAAGGGTCAACACTGCAACAACCCTACATGAGGGGATAAAGGACCACAGGCAGGAAAGGGTCAACACTGCAACAACCCTACATGAGGGGATAAAGGACCACAGGCAGGAAAGGGTCAACACTGCAACAACCCTACATGAGGGGATAAAGGACCACAGGCATGAAAGGGTCAATACCGTAATAACCCTACATGAGGGGATAAAGGACCACAGGCATGAAAGGGTCAACACTGCAACAACCCTACATGAGGGGATAAAGGACCACAGGCATGAAAGGGTCAACACTGCAAAACCCCAAATGAGGGGATAAAGGGACAACAGGCATGAAAGGGTCAACACTGCAATAACACTACATGAGGGGATAAAGGACCACAGGCAGGAAAGGGTCAACACTGCAACAACCCTACATGAGGGGATAAAGGACCCAGGCAGGAAAGGGTCAACACTGCAACAACCCTACATGAGGGTATAAAGGACCACAGGCAGGAAAGGGTCAATACCGTAATAACCCTACATGAGGGGATAAAGGACCACAGGCATGAAAGGGTCAACACTGCAACAACCCTACATGAGGGGATAAAGGACCACAGGCAGGAAAGGGTCAACACTGCAACAACCCTACATGAGGGGATAAAGGACCACAGGCAGGAAAGGGTCAATACCGTAATAACCCTACATGAGGGGATAAAGGACCACAGGCATGAAAGGGTCAACACTGCAATAACCCTACATGAGGGGATAAAGGACACAGGCAGGAAAGGGTCAATACCGTAATAACCCTACATGAGGGGATAAAGGACCACAGGCATGAAAGGGTCAACACTGCAACAACCCTACATGAGGGGATAAAGGACCACAGGCAGGAAAGGGTCAACACTGCAACAACCCTACATGAGGGGATAAAGGACACAGGCAGGAAAGGGTCAATACCGTAATAACCCTACATGAGGGGATAAAGGACCACAGGCAGGAAAGGGTCAACACTGCAACAACCCTACATGAGGGGATAAAGGACCACAGGCAGGAAAGGGTCAACACTGCAACAACCCTACATGAGGGGATAAAGGACCACAGGCAGGAAAGGGTCAATACCGTAATAACCCTACATGAGGGGATAAAGGATCACAGGCAGGAAAGGGTCAATACCGTAATAACCCTACATGAGGGGATAAAGGACCACAGGCATGAAAGGGTCAACACTGCAACAACCCTACATGAGGGGATAAAGGACCACAGGCAGGAAAGGGTCAACACTGCAACAACCCTACATGAGGGGATAAAGGACCACAGGCAGGAAAGGGTCAATACCGTAATGACCCTACATGAGGGGATAAAGGACCACAGGCAGGAAAGGGTCAACACTGCAACAACCCTACATGAGGGGATAAAGGACCACAGGCAGGAAAGGGTCAACACTGCAACAACCCTACATGAGGGGATAGAGGACACAGGCAGGAAAGGGTCAACACTGCAACAACCCTACATGAGGGGATAAAGGACCACAGGCATGAAAGGGTCAACACTGCAACAACCCTACATGAGGGGATAAAGGACCACAGGCAGGAAAGGGTCAACACTGCAACAACCCTACATGAGGGGATAAAGGACCACAGGCATGAAAGGGTCAACACTGCAACAACCCTACATGAGGGGATAAAGGACCACAGGAATGAAAGGGTCAACACTGCAACAACCCTACATGAGGGGATAAAGGACCACAGGCAGGAAAGGGTCAATACCGTAATAACCCTACATGAGGGGATAAAGGACCACAGGCAGGAAAGGGTCAATACCGTAATAACCCTACATGAGGGGATAAAGGACCACAGGCAGGAAATAAGCATTACGGCTTTAACCTGCATCAGCGGATAAAGAAACATAAGCATGAAATAAGCATTATAACTCAAACCTGCACGAGCGGATAAAGAAACGTAAGCGTGAAAGAGCCATTACTGCTATAACCACGAGCAGTCTGTCTCCTTTAAAAAAATAATAATTCCCCTAAGGTATTCGGCATGTGTATTTTAAGAGTGCCGTCCCAGCATGCTTTGGTATCTTTTTCACAATAAGATGGTGTTTACTGTGGCGGCGGTTGAGTGTGAGATTCAAACGAAAGTGGGCTCTGAAACTTTACTAATGAACAAGGCGAGGTATGAAAGAACTATCTGACACAGTTGAGTGTGAAATGCAACGAAAGTGGGCTTTTAAACTTTACTAATAAAGAAGGCGAGCAGGAAAGAACTTCTTG
>CM031599.1:4133365-4155865 GCA_018398815.1 Conus ventricosus | reverse complement strand
TGGAGGCGTGGGGGACAGGGGTGATCAAAAAACAAAAATCAAGCAAAAAACTACTAGCTCCATTAGTAACAAAATATATACACAACTCATTTATTATCGTTTACGTGGTCAACTTCGAGAAACTGTTTTCGCATATTAATAGCATGGAAAATATACTTGGTTAGGTATTGACAATCTGTCCTTCTCACTGCTCGGAGTAACGACTGCAAAGGCATTGCTGAGATTTGATGTAAGAACTTCTTTCTGAGATCAGTGTATAAAGGACATTCGAATATGAAGTGATTTTCATCCTCAATTTTTGAAGCACATACCACACAGTTTCGGTCAGATGGACAGTTGCTAAATCTATACAAATTATTATTTAGAGGAAGTGTCCCGAATCTAATTTGTGACATAGCTACTCTAAAACAATACGTGTCCATAAACGAAATGTATTTTTCTTTTTCGAAGATAGTTTTGAAAGACCTGTATGATTCATACCTGTCCTTATCTCGAATAGTACCCGACCATTCTTGAATGAACATATCAATGAGTCTTTGTCTAAATATTTTTACAAATGCACTGGCGTTACCAACCGACTGGCAAGCCATACATAGAGAATCCTGTTTCACATAAAATGTGTCTTATCTTACTCACCAACAGTCTTTTCCCTCTGTATCTAAAGAAAGAAGCATTCTGTAAGCTTGTTTGGGAATTCTGTGTTGTTCCATATCCAACAGTCGTATCCAGTATCTGACACAGTTAACATTTGGAAGTAACAAATATAGGATACTACTAAGTTCCATATATACCATCTTGTTTGGTGTTCGACTAGGGACCCCTAAAAATCTTTTACAAGCCATTAGGTGGACCTTTTCTAACTATCGAGTCTCTGATATCCCAATATTTCAGACGAACACAATAATATTGATCTTATTTTGCATCAATATCGTAAAATATGTTTTGGCAGTCATTTCCTTGTATTTGTTTGAAAGCTCTATTCAGAAAGAAAATGCTTGAAAGCTCTATTCAGAAGAGAGAGAGAGAGAGAGAGAAGAGAGAGAGAGAGAGGAGAGAGGAGAGAGGAGAGAGAGAGAGAGAGAGAGAGGAGAGAGAACAGAATTATGATTACGCTGGAAAATCCTTAGCTTGACATATTTCTAGTAGCATCATCATTATTGCTACTCTTTCAGAATTTTCATTATTATCATTGTTGTTGTTCATTTCTCTATTCATTGGTATATTTTTCCCATTTTATTTATCCATTTATTTATTTATTTATTTATTTATTTATTTGCTAATTATTTCTATTGTCATTGTCATCATCATCGTTATTGTCATTCTTGTTACTATTGTCGTTATAAGTTATAATGATTCATGATTGTAACAAAGTAACAATGTAATAACAATACGTGCGTGTGTGTGTGTGTGTGTGTGTGTGTGTGTAAAACAACCTAAATAACATTGGCTCGTTCTTATCATTTACAAGTGCTGGCAGACCCAGACACGGCAGAACGATAAGCAGTGATCAGGCCTTACCAGCCATCCCCCCCTCCCCGCAGGTGTCACCAGACACGGCAGAACGATAAGCAGTGATCAGACCTTGCCAGCCATTCCTCCTCCCGCAGGTGTCACCTGAACGATAAGCAGTGATCAGACCTTCCAGCCATCCCTCCCCGCAGGTGTCACCAGAACGATAAGCAGTGATCAGACCTTACCAGCCATCCCTCCCCGCAGGTGTCACCAGAACGATAAGCAGTGATCAGACCTTGCCAGCCATCCCCTCCCGCAGTGTCACCAGAACGATAAGCAGCGATCAGACCTTTCCAGCCATTCCCCTCCCCGCAGGTTGTCACCAGAACGATAAGCAGTGATCAGACCTTACCCAGCCATCCCCTCCCCGCAGGTGTCACCAGACACGATAGGGCAGTGATCAGACTCATACCAGCCATACCTCCCCGCAGGTGTCACCAGAACGATAAGCAGTGATCAGACCTTTCCAGCCATCCCCTCCCGCAGGTGTCACCAGACACGATAGGCAGTGATCAGACCATACCAGCCATTCCCCTCCCCTCAGGTGTCACCAGGAACGATATAGCAGTGATCAGACCTACCAGCCATCCCTCCCCGCAGGTGTCACCAGAACGATAAGCAGTGATCAGACCTTTCCAGCCATCCCCTCCCCGCAGGTGTCACCAGAACGATAAGCCAGTGATCAGACCTTTACCCAAGCTTCCCCTCCCGCAGGTGTCCCAGACACGGCAGAACGATAAGCAGTGATCAGACCTTACCAGCCATCCCTCCCCGCAGGTGTCACCAGAACGATAAGCAGTGATCAGACCTACCAGCCATCCCCTCCCCGCAGGTGTCACCAGAACGATAGGCAGTGATCAGACCTTACAGCCATCCCCTCCCCGCAGGTGTCACCAGAACGATAGGCAGTGATCAGACCTTACCAGCCATCCTCCTCCCCGCAGGTGTCACCAGAACGATAGGCAGTGATCAGACTTACCAGCCATCCCTCCCCGCAGGTGTTCACCAGAACGATAGGCAGTGATCAGACCTTACCAGCCATCCCCTCCCGCAGGTGTCACCAGAACGATGGCAGTGATCAGACCTTACCAGCCATTCCCTCCCGCAGGATGTCACCAGACGATAAGCAGTGATCAGACCTTACCAGCCATCCCCTCCCCGCAGGTGTCACCACATCGTCAAGGACGTAGATCTGCAAGTAACGTGTTCAGCAATATCATCACTATACAACACTGACCTTGTCTAGTACCTAGGATCCCCTATAATCATTGCTTTATACATTGATAAAAAGACATAAAAGGGGAAAAAAGACTGGGATTACGACTTAGCAGATGTCTGACTATGCATTAGCCCAATGCACTGGTCAGACTTTGAGTGCCTCCCAAAAATTTGGGTTTGTTTTTTTTTTTTTTTTTTAATTTTTACATTCAGTCACCTTGACTTCTGACTTTTTATCTCTGTCTTTGTGACAGAATTTTGGTTACCTGTAGACCTGGGGTGGGGTTTCACCATGTTTTTCTTTTTTCTTTCTTCTTTCTTTTATTCCCTTTTCTTTTTTTTTGTTTTGACCTTTTACCTCAGTATTGGGTCACTGCAATTACTTTGTGTAAATTTGATAATTCCCCTTTGTCTGGGTCGCTTGAATTTAATCTAGGTCAGGGTCACCCAATCTTCACATGCCTAAAATAGTTGCTTGATTTTAGCCTCGGTGTGAGTGTTGAAATCCCTTTTTTTTCTTTTTCTTTCTTTTCTTTTTTAGTATACGAGTATTTTCAGTGTGAGGAGAGTAATTTTGATGCCCACCATACAAACTTGTGGTTTTTGAAATTTTGATTATTTGTTTATTTTTTGCCGCATGCAATGCAGTCCTGATCATATTGGCGTCGAGGTGCTACTGGCATGTGGACTCAGTCGGATATGATATATCCCAAGGAGTCGTACAGGGCCCAGTCGGATTTGACCTATCCATGTGGATCGTTTTAGATCCAGTCGGATTAATTATTCATGGGGACTGCTTTAGAACCAGTCGGATGTCGTAATTCATGGGATAGCTTTAGACACTGTGGGATACAATGTGTGAAGGGGGTCGCTGTAGACCCAATCAGATATCATGTATCCCGGCGATCGCTGTGACCCAGTGGATATAAAACATCCGTAGGGATCACTTTCGACCCAGTCGGATACAATATGCTCATTAAAGATTTGCTTTTTGAGCCAGTCGGATATAACGTATTCATTGGATCGCTTTTTGAGCTATTCGGATATTATGAATAAATGGGAGCCGGGAATAGCTCAGTTGGTAGAGCGCCGGACTCGTAATCTTGGTGATCCTGGGGTTGCGGGTTCGAAAACCCCCGCCGGGGGGGGGGTTTTTTTTCCCCGGAGTTAACATTGGTTCTGACTCCATTTCCCATACAGTCCCTTTGAATGGGACTATAATCCGAGGTTCCGTGTGTGAACGCACGCTAACATCTTGCACACACGTAAAATCCCATCACCAACTTTCGGAAGAGTAGGCCAGTTTGGCCGTTGGTATGGATGACACGTTACACATAGCATGCACCCTGCGTGAGAAATGGAAAGAATGAACGAAGTAAGGAAAATGAGTGATCGATATTGAACGATACTGACTGGATGACACGGGAAACGACTGAATGAAGCGCCGGCTGGCAGCTCTTCAGTCGGCACTACCCTGGTAGGCAGCCCGTTGTGTAAACGAGTGTTGATTGTAAAGCGCTTAGAGCTTGGTCTCTAGCCGAGAATAGGCGCTATATAAGTATTCAATATTATTATTTTTATTAATAAATGGGGATGGCTTTAGAGCCAGTCCGATATAATGTATCCATGGGAATTGCTTTAGAGCTATTCAGATATCATGTATCCACGGGGATCAAGTTAGAGCCAATCAGATATTATGTATCCCCAGGAATCGCTTTGATAGTCGGGGTGACTGCTTGTCCCAGTGGTTGGTCGAACATCGAGTCTGTAATCACACGTCGAAAGTTCGAATCTCGCTTGGGAGCTTACCTTAAAAACTGCATTTTCGTGGACCACCGTAACGTGTTGTCGTTCCCACTGGATCGGTGTAGTATTAGATGCCCCCCCCCCCCACCTCCACTTCTCCCTACCCTTCCTTCCCCCTCCTCCTTCTCCTGGGAATGTGGATCCCCCTCTGCTATATTGCATATATATATATATATATATATATATATATATATATATATATATATATATATATATATATATATATATATATATATAGAGAGAGAGAGAGAGAGAGAGAGAGAGAGAGAGAGAGGGAGAGAGAGGGAGTGCCGAAGAATTAAGTAGTGGGGGAAAACAAGTGCAGGCTAACAATTCTTCCGTCATTATGGTAATGACTTGGCAAAGATTTGAATTTTAAAAAAAAAGGGGGGGGCGGGGGGGGGGGGGGGGGGGGAAGGTGAAGAAAATGGAAACATAAAATTAAGAAAACATATTATGAATACGAAAACCCTTCATTAGCCGCATGAGGGAACCATCGCAATCCCTCCCGAAGGCAGATCTATTGCCTGCTCCTAGGCCTTTCGTCCGCTGGATCGGACTCATCAGGGAGACACGGCTAATTGTGTCTGTGCTCTTGTTTCACATTATATACATATATATATATATTCGACAACTTAAGCACGGCCTTGGCGCATTAATTTTTTTGTATGCAGTCGGGGGAGGCTCACCCGAAATGTTTCTAATCAGAACATCGATGGCCGGGGACGGGGGCATGGCAGTGGGGCATTTTTATCGCAATCTTCCCGTCTCCCCGCCGCCCCACACTTGTTGTTCTTGTACCCTCCACCACCCCTCCTCTCTCTCCCCTCCCCCCTCCCTGTCCCAGAAATAAGATATCTTATTAACCTTATTGTGTTGCGTAACGGAAGACAAAAGTGAAAAATCTCCCAAAACAACCAGAAGAAAAAAAAGAAAAAAAAAAAAGAAAAGAAAGGGAGAAGTCGAAGGAGACTAAGATGCTGAAAAAAGCAAGAAAAGATAGAAAGGAAACAGGGAAAAAGCAGCAGCAGCAGAAGAAGAAGAAGCAGAAGAAGAAGAAGCAGAAGAAGAAGTAGGAGGAGGAGGAGGAGGAGGAGGAGAAGAAGAAGAAGAAGAAGAAGAGGAGGAAGAGGAAGTAAAGGGGAACTAGGAGATGAAGAAGAAGAAGGAGAAGGAGGAGGAGGAGGAGGAGGAGGAGAAGACGAAGACGAAGAAGAAGAAGAGGAAGTAAAGGGGAACTATGGAGAAGAAGAAGAAGAAGAAGAAGAAGAAGAAGAAGAAGAAGAAGAAGAAGAGAAGAAGAGAAAGAAGAAGAGGAGGAGGAATTTTAACTCCTTTGTCACACAGGTAACTTGAAATTCTCTGAACAGACCATAAACAGTAGCTTGTTGCTCTTCAAATCTTGATGTTGCATCTTACTCTAAATGAACATCTATTTACTTAAAAAAAATGACATGACAAAAAAACTGAGAGAGAGAAGGAGAAGAAGAAGAAGAAGAAGAAGAAGTAGGAGATCAACAACAACAACAACAACAACAACAACAACAACAACAACAACAACAACAACAACAGCAACAATAACAGCAACAACAACAACGACAACAACGACAACAAGAGAAGAAGAAGAAGAAGAAGAAGAAGAAGAAGAAGAAGATGATGATGATGATGATGATGATGATGATGATGAATGAAAGAAAGAAAGAAAGAAAGAAAGTTTTCACGACGAGAACGACAAAGAAGAATTATCTTGGGCCTGGAAGTGTATTCAAAGACAGACAGACGTACAAACAGAGCGACAGTCAGACTGAAGCATATATTATGTATACACCACACACACACCCACACATACACCCCACACTCCTCCCTTGCCCTCCCACTTCAACCCCCCGCCACCCACCCCACCCCTCCGTGATGCTGGGCCGTGTAATGAACGGAAGAGAGAGACCAAAGCGACCCGCGAAACAGAGAAGTGAAGAGCTGTCAAACTGTGTCATGTGCTGTCGGTGAGGAAGGCTGTGAACAGCCGGCCTGTCTGCCGTGTCTCACGTGCTTCGTTTCCCGGCTTCTTCCTTCCTTCCTTCCTTCCTTCCGTTCTTCTGTCTTTCTCTCTTCCTTTGTTTTTGTGTTTCCTTCTGTCACTTTCTGTTTCTTTCGTTCTATTTTCTTGAGCACATAGATTTTGTTTTGTCTTTACGCAAACGCACTGTCTGTATGTCTGCCTGTCTGTCTGTGTCTGTGTCTCTCTGTTTCTGTCTCCCCCCCCCTTCTCTTTCTCCTATCTGCCTCTCTCCCTCCCCCTCTCTCTCTTTATCTCTTCCTCCCTCTCTCTCTCTCTCTCTTTCTCTCTCTCTCTCTCTCTCTCTCTCTCTCTCTTCAGAATCAACAATTCAAAGACGTTCTCGGATGGCACGATTCAGTACCCACAGAAACGGACCAAACCGAGAGACGTGGAGAAGGCACCCTCGCCCCCCCCCCCTCCCACCCCCACCATCTTTCGACCCCGTTTCACTGCCTCCCTCAACTTAATTAACCACTCTCTTCCCACCAGAATGTGGTAACGGGAAGTGGGTCAACAGCCGTCTGCTGTCTGTCGCGTATCACGTGCATGGCTTTCACCACCGGTTTTGTCACTTGGACAGTGTACTCCCTGGTTCACTTTTTTCCATCCAATGGTGAGTGAGTGTGTGTGTGTGTGTGTGTGTGTGTGTGTGTGTGTAGGGGGGGGGGGGGCGGGAAACGGGGGGCGGGAAACGGGGGGGGGGGGGGGGGGGGGGGGACGGGGAGGGGGGCGCTTTCCTAACTTATAGAACTGGCTCACCAACCCGGTCAAACATCCAGAAAATGTGTACTTTGCTTTCGTCACCGACTATTTTCGTAAACCCAGTTTGTTTTCACATAGACGCCGGAAGACTTTTTAGTTTTGGAAACATTTCAAGAATGATCTAGATCTTTTCACGTTGATCTATAAACTAGAAATCACAAGTTGACTAGCATATTTCCAAAAAGAATAGAATGTTCAAAATGGGCGAAAGAATAGGGTTTTGAAAAAGTCGTTATAGAACATTGTAGTTTCGCTTACACGCAGGGTGTTGGTGTCAAAATCGTACATCTAAACTCTTCGTAAATTATAACTTTCTTAACCATACCTCTGAATAGTCAATAAACCAAGTTTTGGGGGTTGTGTGCGAGGAACTCTCTCTCTCTCTCTCTCTCTCTCTCTCTCTTAAAACAGCATATCAATCATGAGATTGATGCAATTCATGCTTCCATTGACAATGTAAAGGCAATGATGACCAAACTGGACTCTACTGTAAGTAATCTGCTAAAGGAAAATCTTTCTCTCAAAACCTGCTTAGGCACGATTCAGTCTGACCTAAAACAGTTTAAAAAGCAGCCTTCTTTTGTGCAGTCCGTCTCGACACAATGTCATTATCCCACTAGATGCGATAACTCCATGCAGTGTGATTTGTCCGTTAGCCATGAAGATGTTCAAACTGTTTTTTTACAATCTGATCTCCCCTCGGGGCATGAGAACAAAAAGGTGGGAGATAATGCCTCGCCCTCTGTGTCCCCTTCTCAGGTAAATCTTCCCTCCTCTACTTCAGCTGTCGCCTCCACTTTCGGCTCTGGTCTTTCTGATTCTCTCCAGCCTCACTGCCGGAGAAAAGTGATGTTTCTGCTGAAAACACTGCACAGTGCCCATCACTAAAGGGAAGTAACTTCCCTCACAGCCCTACTGTGCCCTTCATAATCGTTATGACGTACTCTCCCGCATTGATCAGGAACAAAATGTCCTTGAAGGGGAACAACAGAATCCACAGCGTGTAAACGCAAACACTAATCATGTTGATGAGGGTTTCATATCGAAATCCAAATTTCACTCTGAAAGAGAAATCAAGCGTACGCACAAAGATTTTAGGTGATTACGCATTCAAAGGGTTTTTTGGGAAATTTTTAAAATAAAAAAACAGAATTAAAAAATATTTTAAAAAAAAGGGGGAAATTTTTTTAAAAAATTTTTAAAGGGGTTTGTTAAGCGGGTGGGTTAAAACTTTTTTTTCCTTCAAAATTTTTTTCAAAACCTTTAAATCTAAAAAATTTTTTTTCGGGAATTCCCCTTTCCCCCTTTTTTTTTTAAAAAAAACCCCCTTTTTTTTCTTTCTTAGCTTTTAAAACCAAATGTAAAAACCCTATTCAAATTTTGCAAGAAAACTTTCTAAAACTGTTAAGATTATTAAAAAAATTAAAAAACGTTTTTTGTCAGCCCGCTAACTTTAAAAACCCTTGGTAATCCTTTTTTTCCCTTCCCCATAAGATGAAAAATTTTTTTAAATTGTTTTTCCCCCCTGGGGAGGAAAAGGGGGGGGGGGAAAATGCCCCCCTCGGCCCCCCCCCGGGAAAAATTTTCCCCCCCCCCTGTGGCCCCTTTTCGGTTTTCTTTTTTTTCCAGCTCCCCCCCAAAAGGTTGTTTTCTAAAAACCTTGAAAAAAGGAAAAATTTTCCAAAACCCCTACTGTGCCCTTCATAAGAAGGACTCCCCCGTTATGGAACAAAATTTTTGGGGGGGCCCCCCAAATCCCGGGGAAAAAAATATAAAATTTTGGGGGTTTTATAAACAAATTTTTAAAAGGTCAACAAAACCCCAATTTTATAAAAAAATTTTTCCCAAAAACACACATTTTGGGGATTTCAAAATTTTTTTAAATCCGGAATTACAAAGGAAACCCAAAAAAGGCCCCCAGGGCCCTTTTTTATAAAAACCAAAAAAATGTACCAGAAAAATTGATTTTTAGGGGGCAATAGTCCAACCCCCCCCAAAAAAAAGGGACCCTCCCTTTTAAAAAAAGATTTCCCCCCCAAAAAGCCCTTTCCGGGTTTTTGGGGAAGCTTTTTCCCCCTAAAGAAATTATGACCTTTTCCATTTAAAACCGGGTTTTGGTTCTTTTTAAAATTTTTGTAACCCCAAAATTCCCCTTTTAAAGTTTCCCAAAGATACTTTTCCCCTCCGGGGGGGGGCCCCGTTTGCAATAAAAAAAAGGGGTTTTTTAAAACCTCCCAAAGGAAGAAGAGAAAAAAATTCCCCAACTTAAAAAAAAATCCCAAATCAATAACCCGGGAATGCAAAATTTCAATTTCGGAGAACCCCTTGGTAGAGGGGCCTAATCGTAGTTTCCAGATTGTCCCCCAGTTCCCCCCCTTTTTTTTCTTTTTCACCCGGGGGGGCCCCAGGGGGGGGGGGTTTCCGAAGGTTTATGTTTAAAAACAAACAGGGGGGCCCACCCCCCTTTTCCCCCAAAGGTAAAAGGGGAAAAACCCCCTCCCTTTACTTCTGTCCAAAATCCTTTTACCCTTTTTTTTCCTTATCCAATGTAGCAGACCCCAAATTACCTAGGGCCAAATCCATGCCCCTCCCCCTCTGCCCCAAACGTGGAGCACAAAAAAAGGGGGTTTTTTTGGGGCCCCCCCGGTCTTATTCGCCACAGGGAAAAACCAAAAGTGTGGCCACAATTTCCCGGGGGAGTGGCTCAGAAATTTTGTCCCCCCGCACAGTTGATGGAAGGGTGCGAGGCCAAAAGGCAACTGGAATGTGTGTGTCAATTTTGTTTGTTTTGTTTTTCAGCAGTTCAATTTTTGAGAAAAAAAAGCTTTGTGGGGTGCTTATTTGCAAAATCCCAAAAATTTTCTTTTTTGCATGGTTTTTTTAAATTTTATTATTGGTGTGGGGGGGGGTTTGTGTGGTGTGTGTGTGTGTGGTTTGGGTGTGGTGTTTTGGGGGGTTTTGTGTGGAAAAAAAAAAAAAAACTTGGGGAGTCGCCCCAATTTGTTGGACTAAGAACCCAAAATTCTAGGCCCCCAAAAAGGGGGCCCCTGGGGGGGCCCAGCCAATTAAGCTTATGGAGAGGCCCACGGAGCGGTACGTTCCCCCCAGCCGAAGCCGTTCCGCGCCTCGAGTCTGCGAAAAGGGGGCCCTCAGCTCATGGCCAATTGGGAAACCAGCGTCATTGTTAGTTAGACGGGGGGCCCTACCAGCCCCCCCCCTTTTTTTTAGTGGGCCCTTAACACACGGCCCCATTTAATGGAAAAAGGGGGGGGAGGTGGGGTGGGGGTTGTAAAAAACCAAAAAAACCAAGGGGGAAAAGGGGGTCGGGTGATGTCATGATTTGAATACAGGAATTAGAGGGAGCTAATTTGGGTCAGGGGAAAAAAAATATGCCTGGACCCCCCCCTTTTGGAAGTGGGGGGAAAAAAAGGGGAAAGGGAGAGGGAAAGAACCCGGGGGAAAAAGGGGAAAAAGGAAAAAGAGAGAAAAGGGGAGGAAGGGGGAGAAAACCCCGGGAGAGATAGGGGAGAGAGGGAAAAGTTGGGAAGATGGAAGAGGGGAAGGGGATTAGGGAAAAAGGGAAAAGAAGAAAAAAAAAAGAAAAAAAAAAAGAAAAAAAAAGAAAAGAAAAAAAATGCCTTTTGTAAGAAAAAAAAAGGAAGGAGAAGAGGGGGGTTAATGCAAAAAAAGGGGAACAACCCGGGGTGCATGCACCCCCCGGGGGTTCCCCCAACCCTCACTTCCCAGCAAACCCAACCACCCCCAAACGTTTTTTGGGAAGGGATAAAAAAAAGGGGAGAAGTGTTGTGAAAGTACAGAAAAAAAGAAAAAGAAAGAAAAAAAAAGGGGTTTAATTTTAAGTATGGGGTAAGAAAAAAAAAAGGGTTGTTTTTATTTTTAGTAAAGATTTTGTGGGTTCGAATAGAATTTATTTCTTTGTTATTGCGAGCTTTATGATATTTTTAAGAATTTTGATTTTTGGTTTGGGGAAAAAAAATAAGAAGGCTTATGGGGGCGGGCGTATTTTTCCCCCCTAAAAAAGGGTTAAATTTATTGGGGGGGTCCGGGATATCTCCCATTTTTATAATGTTCAAATTTTAAAAGGGGGGTGGGTTAAAGTATTTAATCTAGGGGTTGCTTATTATGCCCAAAAAATTGGGGTTGGGCTTTTTCCAAATATTTTGGGGCGGGGGCCCCCCAAAACTTATTTCCAAATTGTATAATTCGTTCTGTTGGGTCACGGGGGGGTTTTTAAAAAAAAAAATGTTGCCCAAGCACCCCCCCCCCCACCCCCCCCCCCTTAGTAAAATCTTGTTCAAAAAAAAAAAAAAAAAAAAAGAAAAAAAAAGAAGTTATAATGCGGAAGAAAAGAAACCCCCTATTTAACAACTTGTGAGGTCGCTCGTGATTTAGGTTACTCAGGGGATGAGTTGGTGTTTGTTGAAAACCAACAAAAGATGGAAAGGGATGAACGCGGAAGACGCCGTGTGCAGCAGAAAGCGCAAGAAAAAGAAAATTTGGATTCAGGTAATGATAATAGGTTTGGAAAAAGCAGGAAAGGGAAAGGGTTAAAGCCCGGGAACGCAAAAAACGAAAGATAAAGGTTCAATTGAGTTGGAAAGTGAGGATCAAAGGGAGACCACCCAGGTGGGGGAGTTCAGTTTTTAGTGATCTGTGCGCATATGCCCCCCACCCCGTTGCAAATTCTGGAAGGGACCGATTGATTGAGCATGCATCAGTCGTTTTGAACGTTTTTCAAACCCGTCAGGGTTGGCCTCCGAAGAGTGGGCAGTCATTTTGTCGGCTTACTGACGGGTAAAGGGTTTTCAAATTTTCATGTGTTGCCCCAGAAAAAACAGTTGTTTCGGCGCTGTGAAAGGGTATTGATGAAGGGATTGGACCCCACGAGGAGGGGGGGTTTAGGAAGAAATTTCGTTCAGCTAAATTACAAGCAGGTGAGAGAACTCAGTTTGGTGACGTTTGGATCCTATTTTTAGAAGTGGTTAGAGTTGAGCGGTCGAAAAAGGAGTTTGCTGAGTTGAAAAAGCTAGTTATGAAGGAACGATTTTGTAGGTTGCGGCCCCGAGTTAACCATACATTTGAAAGAGAGACAGCCGAGACAGCAGGGGAGTTTTTGAAGTTCGCGAGGTGTTAGAGAGGACGTTGGGCCTAAAGGGGCAGGGGAGAAACGGTTTGGGCCCGGTGAGAGGGGCAAGGAGACCAGGGGAGTTTTCTGCAAAGTCTGCAAACCCCGTGGGGGGCGAAGGAAGGGCAAAGGGACTTAGGTGTTTCATTTGTCACAAAAAGGGACATTTTGGGAGGGATTGTGCTGGGTTCCAGAAGGGAGCAGCCTTGCAAGAGGGGGATAAGGGTCGTAGGGAAACGCCCCGCGTGGACCAAAAGGGATTCAGTCTGAAGAGGGTGGGGTGCGCCTATGGCAGCCTGGACGCAGTCGTGTAGGATGGAGGGATAGGCTGAGGGTTTGTTCCGGTGGAAGAAAGGGGGGATTGGCCAGCAGAGGGTGAAGTGTTACGAGACACTGGGTTTTTCAGCGGGGTAGTACGAACAAAGCTGGTCGATAAAAGGGGGTTGCAGGGCAATCCAGCTGTCCTAATCGAGGCAGTGAGGGGGTTTCCCGTTGCAGATAGAAGTACGCACCCCTTATTCTCAGGCGAGTTGTCTGGTTGGGATGGGGAAACCCTTCACGATTTGACATTGGAAAAATTCCAGGTGCAAGGGATCCAGGGGACCGGAGTTGTTGATGACAGGGGGGGAGCAGTTCAAACACGGAGCAAGAAGGAGGGGAAAAGGTTTTAAACCGTTTGTCGTTCCGGCAAGGAAGTAGGATGATGGTCGCCTGATGAGTTTTGGGCAGCGCAGGAACAAGACCCTTCGCTCGGAAGTCTTGGGGTTGGCAAGAGGTGGAGGAAAAGGAGGTTAGAGGAGGTGGAAGAATTTCTTGTGAAAGGGGGGGCTGTTGTACCCGGGGTTCACCCGGGGAGACAGGGAAGGTGACCCCTAGTTAGAGGTACAGAGGTTATGTGACACTGTCATGTCGTGGGTCACGAGTGTCATGGCGGGTATCTCGGCACCGAAAACCGTGACCGAAACTTTATGACTTTCATTGGCCAGGGAAAAGGCAGACATCAAACGTTTGCATGTCATGTGACGTGTGTCAAAGGTCGCCCAAGAGGGGTGAAGGGAAGGGGGCTCTTAAGAGCTCCTTTAATTGACACCCATTCAGGGGGGTGGCTGTTGACCTGATTGGCCCCAAACGCGCCCCGTTCAAAGGTGGGCACAGGTATGTGTTTCGTGGTGGACTACGCGACCCGATACCCGAAGCGGTTTCATTTTAAAGGCGTAGATACGCAAAGGTCGCTGAAGGGCTGGTGCATTTCTCTCGCGTGGGTGTGCCGCACAATTCTCAGTGCAGGGGGTCACAGTTACCCCGGCGTGATGGGGGGTCAACAGGTGCTAGGGATACAAAGCGCCATACCCATACCATCCACAATGCAATGGCGGTGGAAAAATTCCCCGGGGTGCTGAAGGGTCTTAAAGAAGCTCTGTGAGGGAAAGGGGCCCGCGATTTGGGCCGACTTCCCGGCCTGTTTTGCCTTTTAGGGAAGCCCCCCAGGAAAACACAGGGTTTTCGCCATTGAGCTGCTTTGGGGGACAGTTGGGGACCCCGGTGTGCATTTTCAAAAAGCTGTGGGCCGGAGAAAGGAGTCCCAAGAAGTCAAAAAAACTATCGTATGTGGTAGACTTCGCAATAGGCTCGAGGAGACATGTAAGGTCGCAGGGAGAGTTTTCAGGGAGGCTAGGGTCGTCCGAAAAGCGTATGACGGAAGGTGGGAAGCAATTCTAAGGTGGGAGATCAAGCCCGTTATGTTCCCCCGGTCACAAAAGTGCTGAGCATTGGAAAGGGGCCATTCACATACTGAAAGGTCGGTGGGATTCCGAAAAGATTTGGAAAGGGGAAAACCCAAAAATTTTTCCCTGCAAATTTCCTCCCCAAATATATTCAGCGTGAGATCGCAATAGGCGCAGCGAATCATTGATGAGGTGAAAGAGACCAGCAAAAGAAAGGGGGGATTTTTTTGCCCAAGTTTCCGAAGAGTCTATACAGGGATGTGTCACTGTATAAGGGCCTAGACGTAGGGGGTTCCTAGGTTTTTTGTCGGAAGCGACACAAAGCAGCCGAAAGAGGAAAGGTGGGAAGATGATGAATTTAGGGCCAAGACCAAAACAAAAGTCAGGAGTCTGCTAGGTTTTATTGGGGTTTTTAGGGGGTTTTTCCCAAATTTCCGGGGAATCACGAGTCTCTCAGTGATTTGGTCAGGGGAGGGAAACCGGCAGTGGTCGAGTGGTCGAGCGCAGAGAAGCATGCAGACGTGTTGGAAAGACTAGGTTCCCCCCCCATCTTGAAGTCCCCCGTATGTCCCAAAACCCTTTTTGTTTCGGACAGATGCATCGGTGGGGGATGGTGCAGTATTTTTGCAGGAGCATGAAAAAGGGCGAGTTTCCCGTGAGATAGTAGCAGGAAGTTGACAAAGTGGAAGAAGGGTACGCAACGGTGGAGAAAGGGGTGTTTAGCTGTCGTGTGGGCCGTGCAGAAGTTCCCCAAAAACTTTAGGGAAAAAGTTCGGATAGAGAAGATCACCAAACCCCTCAAAAATTTTGCAGGAGGCCAGTAAAAAAAAAAGAGGGTTTGCGTTGGGCAATGGCACTCAGCCCCACAGGTAGAGTGCAGTACATCCCCGGTCGACGAATGTCGGAGTGTATTTAAGCCCTGTAGTCTAGCAAGTGCAACTCAGAGGAAGTCAGTCATACGGGGGGCTTTGTTGATAATATGTGTTGGACAGTTATGTTGATTGGATATGGGGTTTATTCCAGTTGGTATGGTTCATATTATTTTTGTGTGAGACTTGTTCATATTTTCTTTGTGAGACTTGTTCATGTGAATGTAGTTATGCTTGGAGCATCAGTCGCTTGTGAGTGATGCATTATTTGCAATAAGTGAGGATGGAGATTCCCAGTGAAGTGCATGGATCGTGATCAAATTATATTGTGCTTTTCATAAGAATTGTGAAGAGAAGATATGGCAAATCCGCAGGTAGGGGAATCGCATAAGTGCGCACAGAGGTCGTTATAAAATGAGTTAAAATAACGCAAGAGCGCAAGTGTTGTCACTAATGATGTATTTTATAACTTATAAACCGTTGGTTGTAAAGTATTTTAAAAACTTTGCACGTGTAGCTGTGGCCCAGCAAATCGGTTGTTGTTTTTTTTGTACCGTTTTTTTGAGACAATGCGAACATGGTCTTTTGCAAGGGGAAATTGTCACGGACAAAAAAATGAAACAACCCAACTTGGGAGTCGCCCAGCCAATTTGTTCGGACATAAGCTTCAACTCAAAAAATTCTAGGCGCCACATAGACGGGCCCAGGGGTCGGGCCCAGCCAATTAAGCTTATGGAGAGGCCCAGGGAGAGGGTACGATCCACCCAAGACAGACTAAGCCGTTTGACCGACGCCTCGATGTCTAGCAGACGAGCCCGTAGCGCCTGGCTCGGGCTCATCTGGCCAATTTGTGGAACCAGCGTCATTGTTAGTAGATGTCTTGGAGCCTACCCAGACTCAGCTAGCCAATTTAGAGTGACCAGTGCCCACGACTAAGCCACACCGGCGCCAGTTAAGTAGGGAAGGGGGGAAGGTAGTGTGGGTGGGGTGAAATCTAGCTAATCAATTAAATGACCAATTGACCACCACAGAGAGTAAGGCGGGTCGGCGTGATTTGCAGATTTGAATATCCAATGGAATTAGAGGGAGCTAACTCGGGTGCAGGGGTAAAAATACTGACCAATGGTACTCGCCCTTTTTGGACAGACGGAACGAATAAGAAAGATGTGAGAGGGAGAAAACGGCAGAACGAGGAGAAACGAACAGAGAACAGAGAGAGAGAGGTCTGAGTGTAATCTCTGAGGAGAGAACGCAGAGAGATGAGGGGAGGAAGAGAAACCAAGTTGAGAGATTAGCATGAGATAGTCGCAGAGGAAGACTAGGAGAGAGTGGAGAAGAGAGAGAGTTGCTAACTAATGAAGAAAAAAGAAAGAAAAAAAAAAAAAAAGAAAAGAAAAGCAACCAGGGTCCATTTGATAAGAGCAGACTAAAGAGAGAGAGAGAGAGAGTGCAATGCGTTAATTTGCAGGAAGAAAGAAAGGAGAACAGATCGATGTTGATAGCACTGTTCAATCCTAACCGGGGTTCGACCTCATACCTGGCAGCGTCACTTTCGCCAAGCAAACCACAGCCAACGCCAACAGTCCTCACCTGACCAGGGCGCCATCAGACCAACACCAGTGCCAGCAGCTGTGTCTGTTGTAAAAAGTGACAGTGAAAAGAAAAAGAAAAGAAAAGAAAAGACAGTGATTCGTGAATAGTTAAGATCACCTGGCCAGGTAAAGTAGAAATCTATTTATACCCGGGTTAGTTAATGATGTTTTAGATAAATGATTTTGTGAATTCAGGAAAGAGAGAATTTTTTTATTTCTTTTAAACCCATATGCATTGAAGTTCGTTCTATGATCATTTTTAGTAAAGTTATAGACTTTACTAGTGGTTTGATGTGACGAATGCATGATATATGAATGAGATTGAAGCAAGCTGTGAGTGTTTTGGGCTGTGCGCTAGTCCTTCCTCCACTGACATCACCCGAGGTTGACAGTGTGTGTGTGTGTGTGTGTGTGTGTGCGCTGCGCCATGTCATCCCCATGAACTTACATGAAACTATTCTGTTCCCATAAGAATAGGGTTTTCCATGTTCCTTTCATTGGCCGTATTATGCTTGTACTTGGACCTGGGATACCTGGAAATTTGCAATTGCTTGGCTCAGGGGTTTTGCTTAAGCTTCCGACTCTTCTTACGTTGTTTCTGTCGTGTATGTTAGTTTTTTATTTGCGGGCTTATGTGCCTATACTTGACATCGTTTTGAATTTTTGGGACCTTTACTGATTTTGAGTGACAACCGTTTTGGTATTATTTAATCATTGTTGTTTGCTGTTTTTCTTAAAAATATAAACTAATACTTTTTTCGCTTTACTAGAAAATTTCTGTTTGGTGTCATCTTAAATTTAATCATGTCGCAGAAGCCAACAGATCTCAAGTGGTTAACAAAAAAGGCTTTAAAGTAGATATCTAAATGCTTGCCATCTTTTAAAAAAAGATAACTGATGTTCCTTCTATTTTGTCGAATTCAGACGATTGTTTTCATGTTTTTGGTTTTTCTGAAACTAGGTTAACTGATATTGTTTCCGACCATTTAGTCACTATTCCAGGTTATAATTTTATAAAATAAAGATGCATCACGTTCAAATAAACTAGAAACGGGATTAGTGGCGTAAATCCATCAATCAGTGAAGAAATAAGAAACTTAATGTTTTAAATAAACACTCTGTGGAATGTATATGGATTGAAGTGTGTCTAAAGGGAAATAGACCAATGTTAATAGGTATGTTGTATAGAAACCCGATGAACGTGCTGTTTGGTTCACCGTTTTGAGTCAATGAATAGAAAAGTATTAGACCATTCCAGTGAAATAATACAACTCGGTGATTTCAACATCGACTTACTAAAACCATACAACACATGGAAAAAGATTATTGATACATACAACTTAACCCAACTAATAATTCCCCTACGCGCAAAACATTGAAAACAGAAACATTGATTGACCATGCTATGTTAAAAAATTCTTCAATATTGTAAAACACCTGTACCTATTTTTGGATTGAGTGATCACTTTCCATTTGTCTACCTGGTGTAAGAAAGGCGTGAAAATTCCTAGATCCTACCCAAAAATAAATAATTTACAGAAGTTACAAAAATTTCAATCCAGATTCTCTTTTTGTTCGATCAAAATTAACACAAACGTTTCAGGGGTATATCAGCATAGGGACCCTGAGGAGCTCTGAATACATGGTAATGATGCGTTTCTTGCGGTATTCAATAAGCATGCTCCATGCAAAAGAAAAGAGTAAAACTCATAGACAAACCTCCATGGTTAAATGAAGAAATTAACGCAGCTAGAAATAACCGTGAATTTTTACTTCAGCAAACAGGAAATGATGAAAACTCAAGAAACAGCGGAATAAAGTAAACTCGATGAAAAGAGCTGCTGAAAAGAAATACTTTAGCGAATTAAATCGCTTCTAAATCTAACACTAAATCTAATCTATGTGGAAAGCAGTAAACCAACTATCAGGAAAAAAAAAAAGCATCTCAAACACTCCAACTACAAACCTATCAAACGACGAATTGAACAATCACTTCTTTGACAGTTTCTGATTCGATTGTCAAGGAAGACTACACTCAATCAGAATGACTTGCTGTTACTTAAAGAATTTTTGTGCGTTGAAAAATGTAAAATCTTTTCTTAAGTTTAAATTCCATAAGTGTCATGAAGTAAAACCAAAATATGTTCCTTAAGTCAGTCTAAATCTCGTGGATTGGGTGATTGGACAATCGAAACTTAAAACGGCAGCTCCAATCATTGCGGAACATTTTAACCTATATTTATAATTTGTGTATTGAAAAATGTCCCTTTTCCTCAAGCTTTTAAGGGTGCCAAGGTAATTCCTCTCTTTAAATCTGTGACCCAAAGATGCTTCAAAATACAGGGCCCATATCAATTTTATCTGTTCTTTCAAAACCGTTAGAAAAGCATTTAAAGAAAATGATTCAGTCCCCTTTTTATGAATATAAATTGTTTCATCCAAACCAAAGTGGTTTCAAAAAAAAATCATTCTTGTCCCCCACTGCACTCTCAAACCTAGTAGAACAATGGCACATAAATATAATAACGACCTTGTTACTGGGCAGTATTTGTTTACTTTGCTAAGGCATTTGATACCATTGACCACAATCTCCTATAAAAAAACCCGGAATTTTATTGTTTATCACAGGATGCAATCAATCTGATTCATCCTTTCTAACCAACAGACAACAATTAGTTTTCCTGGATTGTAAAAAATCATCTTTTCAACCATAAACTATGGTGTTCCCCAAGGTCAGTCCTAGGACCAGTTTATTTTCTGTCTATATAAACGATCCTTTCCCTTAAACGTCTCATCTGACTGTGAACTATTTTCAGATGATAGTACAATGCATAACAAAAACAAAAACACAGACTCGGGGCTTGCAGATATACAAAACGACCTTACAAAACTGGGAAAAATGAGTAAACTAAATCTATGGCTCTACATCCAAAGAAATCTAAGTTTAAAAGATAATTACCACTAGACAAAAACGCCAAAACTTCAAAACTGTCTTAAGCAAAATAAAAATAAACGACAGGTTTTTAGAAGAGGTTAACTGTCACAAACGCTTGGTCCCAACAATTGACAGCAAAACTTTCCTGGTCAAATACACATTTCTGCACTCAAAACGTAAACTTTCTAAAAAATAAATTTTAGTTTAAAAAGAATAAAACACTTTTTCTCCGATCAACACACTAGAAAATTATTTTTCCATGCATATTTTCAACCAGATTTCGACTATGCATCTACAATATGGGATAGGCTAGTAAAAACTGTCTTAAACCCTTAGAAAGCATTTACAGGCGTTCATCAAACTTATACTTCTAAAATCCCTTCCCTACTAATTCATGACTAAAAAATCATTTTCATATTTTCTTCCGTTTCAATTGAGATGTCAATTCAATAAAGCATTTTTTCTACAAAATAGTTAATGGACTTGCTCCATCATACTCTAAAGAAAAACTCCCCAAAAAACTAAACTACGAGACAAAGAGAGAATACAACTTCCCCGTCCTAGAACTGATCTGTATATGACTTCTCTTATATACTCAGGCGGTAAACAATGGAACGAAATTCCTGATGGCATTAAAACAAAGAATTCCTTGGCATCATTCAAAAGCTGCTACCATGATTACTTATTAAGCTATTATAAAAATAATTCCATTTGCTTAAATGTTCATGTAAATGGTATATTCTGCAATGTATTCAGTTACCCTGATGATAACCCCCTCTCTCTATCTTTCTTTCTCTCTCTCTCTCTCTCTCTCTCTCCTCTCTTCTCCTCTCTCTCTCTCTCTCTCTCGTCTGTCCTGTCTGTCTGCTGTCTGTCTGTCTGTCTGTCCTCTCTGTCTCTCTCTGCCCCTCTTCCTCTCTTTCATCTCTCTCTCTCCTCTCCCCCTCTCTCCTCTCTCTCCCCCTCCCCCTCTCTTTCAGTTTTTACTTTTATGTACAAGTAGGTAAGTGTACATGTATACGTGTATGTTATAAAATAAATATATATATAGATATTATGTTTTGATTATAAGTGTACTCTGCCCCCTTTGTTTTTATTTAGTTTATTGCATCCCGATTCTTTCTTTATTAATATATATTTATTTTATTGTCATAGCTGATATTATTGTTAACATACTCTTACTGCCTTTTTTGGCCTTTGTTTAAATTTGTGATGTGGTTGCTTTTTTTTTGAGGACCTGATGAAAAAAAGTATTGAAATGCTTATTCATTTTTCCTCATTAAAGATTTCAGATTCAGATTCAGATTCAGATTCAGATTCCCTGTCTGTCTGTCTCTTCCCCCCCCCCCTCTCTCGATTATGTTTAAAATAACAAGTTTGAAAAAACACATAAATAAATCTTTTCGCTCAGTATTAAACGCCAAAAATCAAACTCCGCAAGAGATAGTCCATTAGTAAAAAGAACATACACACTTGTATGGTGCGTGAGAGTTGGATCCCACCTTTTCCTTCCCTGCCCCCACCCCCCTCAAAACAAAAAAAAAAGAGAGAAAAGAGGGAAAATGGAGGCCTCACTTTACAAAAAAGGGGAAAAAAGGGAATAAATAGGAGGTTGGATGACTCTCAAAAAAAAAGGGGAAAAAAAGCAAAAAAAAAAAAAGCACACACACAAAAAAAGCTCCCGCACGGTAGTTTTCGCACAAGTGAAGAATGTTCGTGCAAGCCGTAGGCCAGCCTCGACAGAGAGCGAACAAGAAGAAGCCTGTTGCACGTGGTTGGTTACTCGAGGAGGCAGCCCCAGCAGTTGTCTCCGATAAAAGGGGGAGCATGTGGAGGGGAGGCAGAAAGACCCCCCGTCCCATCTGGGGGCACGATGATTGGATCTTCTTGATACAGACGCCAGGCTTTCAGTTCAGAACAGACCATGTTCGAAAACCTGCAAGGGAGTAATCTGTGTGAGTGTTCGCCTTTAGCAAAAGGATCCCGCCGTTTCCATGGGACAGATGTTTGCTGGTTGGGCAAACCCAAGCAATATGCGCCAATCACAGCTTGTAACAGTTCTATAAGAGAGAGAAGAGAGAGAGAGAGAGAGAGAGAGAGAGAGAGAGACAGAGAGAGAGAGAGAGAGAGACAGAGAGAGAGAGAGAGAGAGAGAGAGAGAGAGAGAGAGAGAGAGGCCAAAACATGGATGTGACATGGTGCGCCTGTGACGTAGACGATCGTCATCCTGGCATTCGCTTCAAATCAACTATTTAACTCTCTAGATCTATATGCTTGGCCCATAAACTGTAAAAGATAACTCTGTCTGCAACGTCAAGACATGGATCATCTTCCCCTAAAGTTAAAAAAAAAAAAAAAAATCACGGAACAGATCTATTGGTACCAGCGCTTATTGAGAACAAAAACAACAATTTCAGTTCCAACAACATATCAACAATTAAAAACCACCAGCAACACGAAGAACAACAACAAAAGCGACAATCATGTAACAGCAAGAACAACAAGAATAAACAATAACAGCAGCAGCAATCAAAGCAACAATCACAGCAACAAAATAGATAAAAAAAAACCCACTACCACCACCCAGACAACAATAACGTCATAAACAACAAAAGCGGATACACCCCTCCTCACACACACACACACACACACACACACACACACACACACACACACACACACACACACACACACACACACACAGAGAGAGAGAGAGAGAGAGAGAGAGAGAGAGAGAGAGAGAGAGACAGACAGACAGACAGACAGACAGACAGAGACAGAGACAGACAGAGACAGACAGAGACTGAGACAGAATGACAATCATCAATGACAAACAAATACAGAAAAAAAACACCCTCACTCCCGAAAGAGAAAATA
>CM031599.1:4063365-4115865 GCA_018398815.1 Conus ventricosus | reverse complement strand
CGTAACGAACGTCAGACCCCAGCGAGACCTGGTGGAGCGTCAACGTGAGCCAGTCCACCGGGGGTGATATCACACATTTTTCTTCTTACCGGTCGCCCTCCTGCCTTATCAATCTAGGCAATTACCTGGACACGCGGAGCGAGAAGTTCCAAGGCTGCCCAGACCCGCTGGGGGAGGGGAGGATTAATGCGCGTCTGTGTGGATGTGAGGATTCTGGCGGAGTACTGAAGCGGCGCGGCGGGAGCGCAGTGCCCGGAGGGGGGAGGACTGACCGCTCGAGGCTTGCTGGGACGCTGTGGATCTGAAGCGCTGCTATAGCATCCAGGAGCAGGTCAAAGAGGTAGGTGGGTGTCGTTGGGGTTGGGGTGGGGTGATGTAGTAGCAGGTACTGCGGGGTGTGTACGTTTGTTCTTTTTCCCTCCTAAAAGTTTTTCCACGTTGGGCCCCATGGTTTTTAAAACCATGTTTACCAGGTGGGGTTATCCTCAACTGCCTTGAAGAAGGATGTGGCGGCAAAATCAAGGGGATGGAACATGTAACGTACCAGAGAAAATCAGAACTTACTACGAATAGATATTTAAAAAAGTATTCCAGATCAGTAAAAGTGTATAAAGATAACTAGTTAAAGTTGTACAGACGAAGGGTGTAACCTAGTCATTTGAAATTTTCTAAAAAGAAAAAATAAAGAAAATAGGGCACTGAGAATAAATAAGCCCAACGCTGTACGATGGAGATTTTGATACATATATTAAAGGAACCAAGGGCTTGGAATTCTCAAACATTGATCTTTCGTGCTACCTCCAGTGACCCCCATACTTCTCCATACCGAGGACGTCGGATACTCCCCGGGGTCCTGTTGGTTCTGTGGCTTTGAAACGGTCCCTTCTTTGATGGTTTTAGAACACACAGTCTACCCCTCGTGCCAGAATCTTGGGCACAGAACAACAACACAACGTCCAGGGACTGGGTTCGCCCCAAATCCGCGAACACCTTATTGATACACATACCTCACATACACAGAGGATACCAACCACAGAGTATATTAATCGTGAGGAATGGAAGACCAGCGGTGATTGTGATGCGAGCGTAGGTTTGGGGGGATGTGGTGGTGTGGAAAAAATCGAACCTCCGGTCTTGATCGATACCACATGAGCCGTTTTTCTCTAATGTTGATCCTCAGGGAAGTTTGCCATCTAAACACGCGGAGATCCTGATTTTACGTAGATCCTAAATGATACGAAAGATCCTATGGTTGGCGTAGATCCTGATGGTTAGCGTAAACCCTCAGTGAGCCGCGAGCGTGAGCTACATCCTTCCAACATCGAGGGGGTAAAATTTTCTTTCCTGAAGGAAAAAAGCCCTCCGAATTCGTGTCTTATTAATTTGGCCCAACACCCACCTTCTGAAAATCCGTTTTAAAGTCAGTTGTCCGTCGCAACGAAAGAAAGGGTTGCATTGCGATAACCTCTTCGATCTATCCTCTTTTATCGTGTTACCCTTCAATCGACAACAACTCTAAAATACATTTTTAAAATCTGCGTTATTCAATATTCCAGTCATCTTTTCACACAACGCCGGTTTTAACGAGCCTACTTTTGCGGTGCAATGATCCGTTCAATCGTGTTGTCCGTTTGGGTCTAAATCGGTGTATGAAAAACCTCCTTTGATTATAGTTAGTGTAAAACTTTGCAAAGTCACATATGGTGCTCCAAATAAACATTTGGAGTTTCTAAATTTTTTGTTCATGATGAAATCTGTTGTGTTTTCGAGCATCGCAACGTCATTGTTGCCCCTCCTAAATATACAAAGAGATTTTTTTTTTTTTTTGCCACCCGTGAAGTGTACGTGACACTGGAGTCGCCATCTGGAGATAATCGGATGTGACGTGACACTGATCGCCATTCGAGAAATCGTAAGTGTGACGTGACACGGAGTCGCCATCGGAGATAACGTGAAGGGGAAAACGTGACACTGGAGTCCCCAAATCTGGAGAAATCGTGAAGTGTGACGAGCCACTGAGTCGCCCATTCTGGAGATAATGGGAAAACCTCTTCCCCATTGTCCACAGTACACACGCTGCGTATGATAAAAAAGATTACAATTGTACATTTTACGTCCCCGTATAACGCTTTAAACACGACTTGCAAAAATTTCCCTAGTGTTCTTAAACTAAACTCGGTGCTACATTTGTACTTTGTGTGCTATGTGTTACGCCGCAAAGCAACCCAAGAACTTTGCTGCTGCAAATGCTCATTTGGACTAAGTGTGGGCTCTTATACGCTGACGATAACTCTGCAACTACGCCATCTACTTGTCTCAGTGCGGCCGAATTTCTCAACCCTTTTGCAATATCGCTGCAAAAAGTCCAGGGAACTGATTCTGTCAAGAAACAGGCCCTACCTGTCTTTTCTGCTGAGAATCTGCTGATCCCGCTGTCTTAATACACAAAAAATTTGTTTCCTGCGCCCTTCTGAAAAATCCCAAAAATTTACCACCTTCTGCGTCACGTGTGCTGCTTAGAACTGTGCAAAAGAATTTGCCACCGTACTTTGCACTCATTGCTAAGGAAATTTTCCTGCTAAGTATACTCGCTAACCGCTCTGTGAAGGGGGGCCACCGTGTCATTCTTTGCCAACTTGCCCACTTCAGCCGTAACGAACGTCATACCCAGGCGAGACCTGGGGGAGCGTCAACGTGAGCCAGGCCCGGGGTGATATCACAAAATTTCTTCTTACCGTCGCCCCCCTGCCTTTATCAATTGGCAATACCTGACAGCCGAAGCGAGAAGTTCCAAGCTGCCCAGACCGCTGGGGGAGGGAGGATTAATGCGCGACTGTGTGGATTTTGAGGATTCTGGCGAGTACTGAAGCGGCCGGGGGGAGCGCATGCCCGGGGGGGGGAGGACTGACCGCTCAAAGGCTTGTTTGGGACGCTGTGGATCTGAATCGCTGCTATAGCAATCCGGAGCAGGTCAAAGAGGTTGGGTGGGTGGTCGTTGGGGTTTGGGGTGGTGTAGGATTATGTATCAGGTTCCACGTCGTGGTTTGTTGTTTATAACATTCACGTTTGGAACCGTGGGGTGTCGTTTTGTGTGTGTTTGTGTGTGTGTGTGTTGTGTGTGCGTGCGTGCTGCTGCGTGCGCTGCGTGCGAGCTTGCGTGCGCGTGCGTGCGTGTCGCACATGGCCTTGTTTACTTCCGTGATCGCTGTTCGTGGAGTGGGAGGTTTTTTTTGTTGTGCTGTTTTTCAATTGTTGCTGTTTTTCGTTTTTTTGGGGTTTTTTGAGGAGGGGGGTGGAGGCGGGAAAAGAGGGATCGGGTGAGGGTTGTTTCCCGGGCAGTTTCCTACCGTTATGTTCTTTTTCAGAAACACCTGACCTTTACTCTGCTCTCTGGTCTTATTCTACCTGTCTGTCTTATTCCCTTCTGACCTTATTCTGCCCTTTTGGACCCTTATTCTGCCTTCTGCCCTTTAAACTCTGCCTTTCTGGTCTTATTCTGCCTTTTCTGACCTTATTAGCCTCCTGATCTTATTCTCTCTCTGCCCTTTAATTCGCTCTCTGATCTATTCTGCCTCTGATTTATCTGCCTCTGTTCTTATTCTGATTTCTGACCGTATTTCTGCTCTCTGACCTTATTCTGTCTCTCTGATTTATTCGCCTGTCTGACTTATTGTCTCTCTGACTTATTCTGCCTCTCTGATCTTATTCTGCCTCTCTGACCTTATTCTGCTCCTGACCTTATTCTGCTCTCTACCTTATTCTGCCTCTTTTGATCTTATTCTCCTCTCTTCCTTACCTTATTCTGCCTCTCTGACCTATCTGCCTCTCTGACCTTATTCTGCCTCGTTCTTGTTCTCATTTTTCCCTTTTTGATCCCATTCTGCGTGTGTGTGTGTGTTGTGTTGTGTGGGGTGATGTGTGGGGTGTGTGGGGGTTTAAATCCGTTCGCTTTCATTGTTCCCCCCCTCCCCTTCCCACGCCCCATCTTTAAATGTCCGTTTCAGTTCTAATTCTACCTTTTTTTTCCATCGTTTCTGTTCCCATCTGTTTCTTTCCATTCGGGTTTCCCTTTTCCATTCTGTTTCTCTTCTCATTCGTTTCCCTGTTCCCATTCGTCTCTCTTCTCATCGTTTTTTTCCCATTCTTTTCTCTTCTCATTCTTTTTCTTTTTCCATTCTGTTTCTGTTCTCATTCTGTGCTGTTCTCATTCTGTTTCTTTCCCATCTGTTTCTGTCCATCCTGTTTCTTTTCCCATTCTGTTTCTGTTCTCTTCTGTTCTGTTCTCATTTCTGTTCAGTTTCCATTCTGTTTGTTTCCCATTCTGTTTCTTTTCCCATTCTTTCTGTTCTCATTCTGTTCTTTCCATCTGTTTTCTTCTCATTCTGTTTCTGTTTCCATTCTGTTTCTTTCCATCTGTTTCTGTTCTCATTCTGTTTCGTCTCATTCTTTTCATTTCCCCGTTCTGTTTCTTTTCCCATTCTGTTTCTTTCCCACTGTTTCTGTTCTCATTCTGTTTCTGTTCCCATTCTGTTTCTGTCTCTTCTTTTCTGTTTTCTTTCTGTTTCTGTTCTCATCTGTTTCTTTTCCCATCTGTTTCGTTCTCATTCGTTTCTTTTCTCATTCTGTTTCTTTCCCCTTCTTTTTCTTTTCCCCATTCTGTTTCTTTCCCCATTCTGTTTCTGTTCCCATTCTTTTTCTTTCTCATCTTTTTCTGTCCCATTCTGTTCGTTCTCATTCTGTTTCTGTTTCATTCTTTTCAAATTTTTTGTCCCAATCCGATCTTTACCTCTTCTCTGGCCCTCCCTCCCTTCTTTGCCTCATCGTTGCTCCGTCCATGGGGCGGTCTTTCAGGGCTACCCAAACTACATCCATCGGCAACGCTGCGAGGGCCATGAATTTTAAATATAGAAAAGAAAACCCGAAAATGCAAAGCACATCGATGACAAAACGAGAGCGAGAGCCGTGAGAGAGAGAGATAGAGAGGGGGGAGAGAGAGAAGAAGGAGAGAGAAGAGGAGAGAGAGAGTGAGAGAGAGAGGGGCGGACAGAGACAGAGGCAAAAGAATCGAAAACGAATACAGTATTTTTTCAGATTAAGGCCGGGCCCGTACTAAAGTTTATAACCTGCAACACACATCGATCACTATTTCATGAAAGAAGTTGAACAAAGAAAACTATAGGCCTACATATGAAACAATGTACAATGATTAGGCATATGTAGTAAAGAGAGACAGAGGAACAAGAGAGAAGAGAGAGAAGAGAGAGAAGAGAGGAGAGAGCGTTTGAACGAGGTTGTTCTTCAGCACTAAGTGCTCTCTATCAGACAACCGCCTCTCTGTTTTAAACCGTCTTTTTTTTCGTTTTTTTTCTCCTTTCTTTTAAACCTCTTTATTCTTTCCCACGTTCCCTAAATTCCTGTGCAACTCTTTCACGAGGTGTCGGTTTCTAAAACAGATCAGTTTCTCACTTTCTTAACAAAAATGTTTAAAAGAAAATTTAGAATAAAATTTAAGGGGGCGCGAAGACAGACATTGACAAATTCTTTCTTTACAATGTAATAGATAATCGCTGGTGTCCTTTTTTGTACGGGGTCCTCACCCCTACGGGATCATTCCCTCTTGATGTATGAGAAGAGAGAAAGAGAGGGTGGGGATACGCGAGAGGTTGGGGATACCCGCGCGCACATACACACACACCACACACACCCCTTTAAAACACACCACACACACACACACACAAACACACACACACAACACACACACACTTACACACACACATACTTACCCACAACACGCACCAAGCGCCGGCGCGCGCGCGCACACACACAAACCACCACACACACACAACACACACACACACACACACACACAACACACACACTAAAGAAAGGAGAGAAAAGGGCAACAACAGACTGAACATAAACACACAACCCACGCACGCACGAAACCACGAAACCGCCCACGCGCACTCACCACGCGCACGCACGCACCACGCACACACCACACGACAAAACACACACACCACACACACACACACACACACACACACACAGACTAGGGTGGGAAGTGAGATCCCGGGACACAGACAAACACACACACAGACACAGAGACAACACAGACAACAGAAAGACAGACAACAGACACACACACACACACCACACACAACACCACACACACACACACCACACACTGAGAGAAGGAGAAAAGAGGAAACAGACAGCGCACACACACAACACACAACACACACACACACACACACACACACAAACGCGCGCGCTGGCACGCACGCACGCACCACCCCATTTTGTTCACACACCACATGTACACACACACACACACACAACACACACGCACACCACACACCACCAAAACACACACACACACACAAACCAGAGAAGAAAGCAACAGACAGAGCACACACACATACCACACACAGAATAGGGACGCGCGCGCGTATCCCAACGCACGCACCACGCATATGTTTAACACAAAACATGTACACCACACACGCACGCACGCACGCAGGGTACGCGCGCGCGCACGCACGACGCCCACGCACCAACACACAAAACACACAACACACACACTACACACGACAAGCACGTTGCGCACACGCGCACGCCACACACACATGCGCACGCTTGCACGCAACGCAACGTCGCGCGCCCGCCGCGCACAAGAGGGGAAGAGAGAGATAGAGAGGGGAGAGATAGAGAAGAAAACAAGAGGGGAGAGAGAGAGAGAGAGTGTCACGAGTTGTCACGGGGCCTACACGTTTTGACCGAACGGGTGGCGGAATTATCATTGTTTATATCGTTGTTGTTGTCACGTGTCCGTCCTTATGTGTTTGTGGTCGGTTGCACCTTTGGTGTAGTTCAGCTCACGTTCGGTTTCTTTCCTCCTCCTCTCTCCCTAATCCACGGGCCCTGCTATTCATCCTGCGGTTCCGGGTGGTGTACTTTCTCTCGAACTTGCTGTCTATCGGGCTCTCCCTGTCTTTTACCTGTCGCACGGGGTTCATTTCTTTAGTTTGAAGTAGCTCACTCTGTAAACGTAGCGTGGAAATTTGGCCGCCATCGCGAGGAGGTTAGCTTCCTTCCCCTCGAGCGGAAGATGTCTCTGAGCGCCTGCTCCGGCTTGTTCTTCACCGTATCGTCGAAGGTACAGTCGGTATCTTCAATTCCACAGTCGGCCTGTAGGAGAGGACATCACTCTCTATTTCCGCATCTGCGCCTTTGGTCCTCCGCTACGAGGGCAAGAAGTCGTTTTGAACCCCCTTTCTTCGGGTCACCCAGGGTTTACTGTAACATCATTTCGGGTTTGTTTTTTGGTTATTGTTGTTAAAGCCGGTTATTTTTCCCTTTTGGGGCGCAATTTTCTTTTGTTTTCAATTGTAAAGAAATATTGTTTGGCCTTTTCTCCTGGTTAATCAATTTTTTAACCTGGCCATCTAAATTATACCAAAATTCTTTCTCCTGTTTACATCTCGTGATGCGTAGCGTGGGGATGGAGAGAACCTTTTTATCAGGTTGTACTTGCTGTCTCGCTCGCGGCCCTGTCACATTCACCGGGACTCTTATCCTGGGCCACCGTTTTGATGTTTCAAGGAAACGATTTTAGTTGCAGCGTGCGTAGCATGATTTGTGGGTTCCCGGATCGTGTTTGAGTTTTGGGTGTTATTTTAGAAATGTTGCTATAAAATGTGAAAATTTATGCCAATTGAATTATTATTTGCAAATGGGGTGGCAGTTATAAAGCGATGTCGCTGTGTTGGTTTATTTCCTAAGAAAGGAAATTTTTAAAAACTGAGTGAGAGAAGGGTGAAGATAATTCATATTTGTTTTATAGCCTGTTGATTTAAGCAGTTTTTTACCTGCTTCGTGTGAGAAGACTTTAACGAACATTCCTGATTTGATTGGTTTACTGTGTTATGCTCAGGTTTTCTGTGTTGACTGGTGTTTTTTGTATTTATAGACCTCTCCCGCCCTCATGCGATGGGTGTTAGGATTTAACAGCATGGGTCAGATTGTACTGACGGCGGGTCCCCGTGCCCTCCTTCCCCCCTTTCTTCTCTCCTCCAGCACCTTCCCCCCCCACCCCCTCCCCCCGGGGCTCACCCGGGGCCTGGACTGGTTTGGGGCCACGAGCTGGTTGGGGCCACGCTCTGGTTGGGCCACGCTCTGGGCGGACCCGGCGGACGGTTTTGGGGCACGCGCTGGTTGGGCCACGCTCTGGTTGGGACCATCCCCCCTGGGTTTGGGGTCACGCACCGGGACCACGTTCGTAGAAAGCCCTGGTTTGACTGGCCGGTCCTGATCCCCGCAACCTCCACAACAACGCCACGTTCCCCCCCCCCCCCCCCCGGGAGGTTTTGGGGGGGTGGTGGGGAGGGTGGGGAGTTTGAAGAGGTGGGGGCCCAGGGGGGGGGGGGGTTTTTCGACGGGGTTGCGGGGCAGGGGGTAAGCTTTAAAGAATTTTGGAGAGGAGGGTGTGGAAGGCAACTCCCAGGTGGGAAAGGATGGATCTGGGAATTTATTTATAATTGTGTATATTTTCATATGTGTTTTAAATTTGTGATTGATTGGAAACCCTTGGTGAAATGTTTATATTATAAATTTCATGTAGTGTGTTGGGAAAGCATAATTGTTGTACGCTTGTTAAATGCTAATTGAATTGTGCAGTTGTGTTGTTGGGAAAGCTATATTTGACTGTAAAGTTGGTTTAATAAATGGGTTTATCGTAATTTATTTTGTGGTCTCTTGCGGCGGTGAGTTTAGTCACTTTCCCTTCACTCCCACCTAGACCGACCTGTCAGGCAAGACCCCATGGGTCGGCGGGAAAATTTTGGGGTCGTCCGGATGTGAAAGGCTCCGACCCGTCTCACTTTCGCGAGTACCTGTTTAGTTTGTCTGTTTGTAAAAATTTTTTGTCCCTTTGTCGTGTTTGTTCTTGGGTGGTTGGCTGGGTTTTCTCTAGCGTGTAGGGGTCTTTTTGGCCGAGGAACATCCTTTGAAAACGGATCGAGTGAGACCATGGGGAGTCTACCGCGACCAGACCTCCTCCTCCCCGGGTTTTTTCCCTTACCAGTACTCCTAAGTCTTGCCTTTCTGTTGCCGCCAGTCTGCCATTCCTGTTTTAGTTTAGCCAGTTTTTTTTACCGGGGTTTTCGAGTACAGGGGGTTTTACGGACGTTAGTGCCTTTCTTTTCCTCTCTCCGGATTCCTATCCGTTTGTTTTTTTTTTCCGGCCAAGCCCCCCGCACTGTTGCATGTCGTGGAGCGCAGTGTTGCCCAAGTGGGTGCAGCCAACAAGTTATTTTTTTTTTTTTTTTTTGGGAGAGCCCCACCGCACTGTTGCTCGTGCTGTGAGCGCGGGGTTGCCAGAGTGGGAGCAGGGCCGAAATTTTCCGAAAACACACACACACCACTACACCAAATACACACACCCCTAAAAAATTTTGGTTTTCAAGTGGAATCGTCCCTTTTCCCCCCTATTTGAAAACCGTAGATATTGTTTTCATGGCAAAAGCCGTGCTGGGGTGTGGCACGCGTCGTCAAGAAAAAGGATTCCCAAAGAGTCCCTACAAATTTGTACCAGTACTTCGACTACAGTAACTTCTACTTATTCCAGTGCTGTACAGAAGTCCAGTGATACTTTTACTACCCTTTGCTAAAATTTTTCCTGCGAGACCCCGCCACCCCCCTCGGGAACTCAAGCAAAACGAAGCAATGGGGCTCGTTTTGTCCCGAAACCAAACCCTCTCTTTTCCCCGCTCCCCCCGAAGAGATCCCGGGGGCTTTCCCCATGGGGAAAACCCAGACCCAAGGACGGGCAAACGGATCGAACGGTCCCCCTCCCGATCGGGGTTTGGGGAATCCTTCCCCAAAAACCCCTGGCTGAGTTTTTAGACGCAGCGACAGAAAAAGCCCTCCATTTAAAAACGCAGACAGGGGCCCACGTAGGAAGGCTCAGCAGAGGGCCCCGAAGGGAAGACGCAAGAGACGCTCAGCTGGGAAGAGCGCCCGGGGAAAGCTCCAGGCAAGCCCCCCTATTTTTAAAACTAGACAAAGAGGAGGCCGCAATAGGAAAGGAACAACTTCTTTACGCGGGATTTCCCGGCCCGAAAAAAGGGGGTTTATCGAAGGCAATGATTAAATTAAAAAAGTTTAAAAACTTCCAAGCAACCTAGTGAACATTGATATGTTCTTAGAGCATTTTGACAAGGTTTAAGTTCATAAATTGCTGAGGAAAAAAAAGGCTTGCACCTTTTTCGGGATTTTCTGGTGCTGCAAGGGAGTGGTGCCACTCTAAATGAAGGCGCGTCTTATTCAACAGCAGTTGGCTCTGCAAGCGTTTCCACCCTTTCCCCCAAAACGACAGGAGGGAAAATTTAGTCCATAAAAAGAATAAACCAGACCTTCGTGCAGTTTGGTGATAGGTGCGCAAAAAGCTAGGGTACTGGCTCAGTTTTGGGTAAGTTGGACAGAGGGTCTGATCCCATTGAACAGCTCACCAACAGTGTCCCCAAATGAGGATCCGATACAAAGCACCTCAGGGTTTCGCGACTTCGATTCATACCGCTGAGTGTTGCTGAAGCTCGCAGGGGTAGGGGATCCCCAGAAAACAGAGAGGAACCCCCACAGGGTTTATGGGAGTAAGGCCCGACAACTGCACGGGGGAACAAGGGAGGGATTTTTTTCGGGATTTCAGCCCCCGCTGTTTTCTTTTTGTTCGCCTGGCCACATAGGGAAAAATTTTTCCTAAAGCCGCTGGGGGCGTGGCTTTCCTTTTCCCAAAGCCTCGTTCCTCGGTAAAGGGGGTTTTCCATCCCGCTTCTGGAGATTCAAGGCCCCCTGTTTCTCTTGTTGTTTGGGTTTTCCCCTTGGTCGACACCCAACAGGGGGTTCGGACATCAAAGCTCTTTGTTAAAGGATTTGGGGTTTCCCTTAGGCCCGGGGGGGCGCTAGTTATGATGTGCGGGTTTGGAGCGGTTTACCCCCACCCCCTTTTGATCATTCCTACCCACCCCCACTTCTTCGAAATAGGGCCATCGCGGTGGGGCACCTATTATTTCCCCCTTTCTCAAGGGGAAAACGTCACCTTTTCGGACGGACGCAGTCATCCGGTCACGATCGCCCGACAGCTGTGTGGGGGTTACCACACGCGCCAAACAAGAAGCAGGGAAAAGGAATGCGTCCCGTTTTACACCGATCCTGACGAGGGTTTTGGCCAGGGTCGATCCGCTACCAGGTCCGTCTTCAGCCCGGGGCGGATTCCAACGCCTGCGACAACTGTAGAACGTCCCTCAGTCTGCCCACACGCCAAGGGGCTTAAGCCCACAAGGGATCCTCTTTAGGGTTTCACTCAGCAGACGTGTGCCAACCATGTTGTTCCCCCAAAACTTGAGAAATCGTTCTCCCAGCCCGACATTCCCCCTGGGAGGCATATGGGCTCCAACGGGCTCTCGACAAGACAGAAATTTTTTTTGGCCCGGGAGAATCACAGGAGGGTACTGGATTTGGGTTTTAAATAAAGAAGGGGAGGCGGGGGGGAAAGGGGTTTTAAAAAAATTCACAAAACTTGGATTTGGGCCCAAAAAAAAGATCAAGTAAAAAGGAGGTAGACAAAAAAGGATTTAATCCCCAAGGTTCCCCCCAGGCAAAAGACCCCCAAAGCTCAGTTGGACGCGCATGGGTGCCCAAAGAAAAAGGCCGAAGTTTCGGAAGCGGGTCATCATTTTTCCTCCGTTGCCTGGACCAACCCCATCGGGGGGGGCACGCTCAAAGGTTTGGCGTGGGAATGCAAGATTTAGGTTTAAACTTTTCCGTATATAAGGGCCTTAAACGAGGCAAATTTGCCAGCCCCCAAGGAAAACAGTCAGAAACCCCAACTTTCCCCTACCCAGGCATATCCCCTTTTGTCCGATCGGTTTTATTTACAAGTTTTAAAATTATGATTTAACGGTAGTGGGAAACACCAATTTCGGATTTTTTACTTTCCATGTTGGAAGGTTCCTTTAGTTGTTTGGGAAAATGGTAGTATTTTTTTTGGGTTGTGTTTTCGTGAAAGTTTTTGTATTGATTTCTACTCGTCGAAAAACAGAGATTGGTTCGGCCCATTTTTGTAATTTGCACAGCGTCAAGGTTCAAAGGACAATTAAACTAAGAAAAGATGCTTTTGAAGGGGGGTTTTGTACATTTTTCACGGGCCTACGGTTTGACCCAACTGGGGGTAATATTCATTTGTTAAAATTTTGTTTGTCACTGTCCCTCCCTTATTGGCTTTGGGCGGTTGCACCTTGGTGAGTTCAGCTCACGTTGTTTGCTTTCTCTCCTCTCTCCTCTCTCAAAATTTCCCCGCCCGGCTATTCTCCGCAGGGTTTACGGTGGCTTACCTTTCCTCGAACTTTCTTCTATCGGCCCTCGCCTGTTTTTACCCGTCGCACGTGCTTTATTTTTTAAGTTTGAAGTATCTCACTCGTACGTAGCTGGCTGTTGGCCGCCCCTCCTGAGGGAGGTTAGCTCTCACTCAGCGGGAAATTTTCTGGAGCGCCGCCCGGGCGGTTTTTTCACCGTATCTCAAAGGGACGTCGGTTCTTCAATTCCTACATTTGGGCCCTTTGGGGGAAAGGGGCATCACTTCTCTTTTTTCCCCATCGCCCTCTGTCCCCGACTGGACAAGGGGAAGAAGTCGTTTTTCCCGCCTCTTTTGGGGGCCCCACGGTACGGAAGCACGTTTCGTGGTTTGTTTTTTTTTTTGGTTGTTGTTGTTTGCCGGCTATTCTTCTCTTTTTTCGCAAATTTTTTTTTTGTTTGCAAAATTGTAAAAAAATATTTTTGAACCTTTTTGGTTTTTCAATCTTTAACCTGGGCCCTCCAAAAATTTTAACCAAAATTCTTTTTCCCCTTTTTTGCATCCGGATGGGGATCGGTGGGGGTGGGAGAAACCTTTATTCGGGGGGTACTTGCTTGTCTCCTCGCCGCCTTCACATTCACCCACTCTATCCTTCGGCCCCCGCTTTGTGTGTGCAAGGAGAACATTTTTAGTTTCAGCGTGCGTACGCATGATTTTTCGTTTTGGATCTTTTTTTGGAGATTTGTGTTATTTTTAAATTGGGTAAAAAATTTGGGGCAAAAATCCATTGAAATTTTTATTTGCAAATGTGGGGGGATTAAAACGAGGTCGCTGTTTGGTTTTTTTCCTAAGAAAGGGAAAAGTTAAACTGAGTAGAAAAGGGGGGGAAATAATTTATATTTGTTTTTTACCTTTGATTTAAAAAGCTCTTTTTAAAACCGCTTTGTGTAGAAAACTTTAACGAACATTCCGATTTGATTGGTTACTGTGTTATGCTCAGGTCGTGTTGGCGGGTGTTGGTGAATTTTGTAACCCCCCCCCTCGCCCATCATCGAGTGGCTTTAGGATTTAACACAGGGTCGATTTCGACGGCGGGTTCCAGGCCCTTCCTTCCCTCCCTTTTTTCTCTCCTCCCAGCAACCCTTTCCCCCCCCACCCCCCCTCCCGGGGGCTTTCCCCCCCGACCTGGGCGGGTTTGGGCCACACGGTTGGGCCACGCTCTGTGGGGCCCGCTCTGGCGGGACCGCGGACGGTTGGTGCCACGCGCTGTTGGGGCCACGCTCGGGTTGGTACCGGGGCCCCTGGTTGGACACCACTGGTCACCACGTTCGTAGAAAACCCGTGGTTTACTGGCCCTCCTGACCCCTTTCCCGGACCTCCCAACAAACGCCACTTTCCCCCCCCCCCCCCCCCCCACCGCTCTTCACTCCATGGTGGTTCGAGGGGGTCGGGTTTTTAACACCTTCAAAAACCCACCCGTTTTTTGGGCACCAGGCGACAGGGGGCACCCAACCCTTTGGAAGGCAAGGGGGGAGGCACCCAGGGTTGGAAAGGGATTGGGTGCGGAATTTATTTATAATTGTGTATAGTCAATGTTTTAAATTGATTTGATTGGGGTATCTTGGGGAAATTTTATTTAAAATTTGGGGATGTTGTGTTGTTGGAAAACTTAAAAGGTGACTTTTGGTTTTAAAAAAAAATTTTATTTGAAATTGGGATGGGTTGTTGGAATGCTATTATACTGTAGTTTGTGTAAAAAATTGGGTTGTTGTTTCTTTTTTTGGGGTCCTTTCGGGCGTTGGGGCAGTCCACCCTTCCCCCTCCCACCAAACCACCTGCAGGCAGACCCCAGGGGCGGTCTGACAAAAGAAAAGCATTAAAACATTTAAAAAGCCCTTTGGGCCCCTAAGAAATGGGGAACTTTAAAATAATATTGACCAATGGCTACAAAAAAACATTAATAACAAAAGGGAAAGATCCAAAGTTAATTAAACTTAACCTAGAAAACAAAAAGCAACCCTTCGTTAAAAAAAAAAAAAATCCAACACCAATTTTGGTTTTCTTAAACATAGCCGCTAAAGACAAACTTTCAGGCTTTCCCCAAAAAAAACGAACTTAACTTGTTTGCATAGGGCAAACGAATACACTGTTAAATCTTTTTCAAACACGCATCTCACATCGAAGTTCCCGTCCCAAATCTTTTTTGCAGTTCAAATTTTGGGCAAACTAACACCAGAAGGGGCTTCAACCAGCTACTGCTAAAAGTTTTGTGTATTTTTTGAATCTCCTCTAATCTGAAATTTTTGGGTGTCATTTTTTTTTCATTCCAGAAAACCCTTTTGGGGAACATTCTCAAAAAACTCATTTAAACTTCCAACAACAAAAAACAAAACCCCTGGGGCCCACTTTTTAACGTTTCCCTTTCTCTAACAGTTTAAAGGGACATTGGAAGCTTTTTCATGGATTTTTTTTTATTTTTTATTCTCTACCTTGAGCCAGAACGGTAATTGACAGCGGAAACCATGTATTGGGGGCTGTCGGTTTCCCCATAAGCAAGATCCTAGATTTTCAATGTCCCTCCGAAAAAAACTTTAAAAAGCAGAAGTCTGAATTGACTCGCCCGAAACCCAAAGGGGAAAAAACAGCACACCAAACCAACAAGACAGGACGTGGTCAACGAATGAATTTGGGGCAAAGGGGGAAAGGAAAGCAAAGAGAACACGAAACAAAAGGAAAAAATAGGGAAAAAACAGATGGGGTAAAATCCCAAAGATTTTTTAATTTGGGGGGAAAGGGAAAGTCTTTTTTAATTCCATGCCCGTGCTTTCTCCGCAGTTCCGGGGGTTACCTTCCTCGAACTTGCTGTCTATCGGCCCCTCGCCTGTAATTTTACCTGTCGCACGTGCTTCATTCTTTTAGTTTGAAGTATCTCACTCTGTGACGTAGCGTGGCATGTTGCCGCCATCGCTGAGGGAGGTTAGCTTTTCACTCGAGGGGAAGATGTCTCTGGGAGCGCCTGCTCCGGTTTTGGGTCTTCACCGTATCGTCGAAGGTACAGTCGGTATCTTAAATTTCCCCTTACATTTCGGCCTTAGAGAGGGACATCACTTCTTCTTTTTCCGCATCTCCCGCCTCTGTCCCTGGGACGGGACAAGGCAAGAGAGTCGTTTAACCCGCCTCTTCGGGGTCCCCACGGTAGTTTGGTAATGCTTTCAGTTTCGTGGTTTGTTGTTTTGGTTTGTTGTTGTTAGCCGGCTTATTCTTCTCTTTTGCGCAATTTCTTTGTTTGCAAAATTGTAAAAGAAATATTGTTTGAGACCTTTTCTCGGGTTTAATTCAATCTTTAACCTGGCCATCCTAAATTATATCCAAAAATTCTTTCTCCTGTTTATGCATCCGTGATGCGGTAGCCCGGTTGGGGATGGGGAGAGAACCTGTGATTCAGGGGGGTTTACTTGCTTGGTCTCGCTCGTCCGGCCCTGTAACTTTTTCACCGGACTTTTATCCTTCGGCCACCGTCTGTTTGTGTGTGCAAGGAGAACGAGTTTTATGTGCGAGCGTGCGTACGCATGATTTGCCCGTTCGGAATCGGGGTTTTGAGATTTGTGTTATTTTGAAATGTGGCTATAAATGTGACAATTATGCCATTTGAATTATTATTTGCAAATGTGTGGCAGTTATAAAGCGATGGTCGCTGTGTTGGTTTATTTCCTAAGAAAGGAAATTGTTAAACGTGAGTGAGAGAAGGTGAAGAAAATTCATATTTGTTTTATAGCCTGTTGTTTTTAATGCAGTTTTTTTACCTGCTTCGGTGGAGAAGACTTTAACGAACATTCCTGATTTGTTTGGTTTACTGTGTTATGCTCAGGTCTGTGTTGGCTGGTGTTGTTGGTGTATTTAGTAGACCCTCCCCTCGCCCATCATCGAGTGGCTGTTAGGATTTAACAGCATGGGTCAGATTTGTACTGACGGCGGGTTCCGGGTTGCCCTTCCTTCCCTCCCTTTCTTTCTCCTCCCAGCTACCTTTCCCCCCCCACCCCCCCTCCCGGGGGCTTCCCCCGGGAGCCTGGACTGGTTGGTGCCACGAGCGGGTTTTGGGCCACGCTCTGGTTGGGCCACGCTCTGGTGGGGACCGCGGACGGGTTGGTGCCACGCGCATGTTGGGCCACGCTCTGGTTGGTACCATGCGCGCTGGTTGGATCACGCACTGGTCGGGCCACGTTCGGGTTTAGAAAAGCCCGTGTGTTTTGCCCGGGCCCGGTCCTGATCCCCGTCCAGGACCTCCAGCAACAACGCCACTTCCCCCCCCCCCCCCCCCCCCGGACGCGCTCTTCACTGCCTGCTTGTGTTTGTCGAGGTGTCGGCCTTGAACGACTCTTCAAGAACCGACCCGTTTGGAGCACCTAGTGCGACAGGGTGCCCCAGTAGACTTTGGAGAGGCAGGGGTTGGAGCACTCCAGGGTGTGGAAAGGGATGGATGCTGGGAATGTTTAAATTTTTAATTGTGTTATATGTCAAATGTGTTGAAATGTGATTGTGATTGTGTACGTCGTATGGTTAAATGTTTATTTATAATTTTTGCATGTTGTGTTTTGTGGAATGCTTAATTGTGTGTACGTTCGAGGTTTAAATGCTTGATTGTGATTGTGCATGTTGTGTGTGTTGGAATGCTTATTTTATGACTGTATGTGGGGGTGAAAAAAATGGGTGTTGTATCGTAATCTTTATTGTGTGGTCTCTTGCGGGGCGTGTGAGGTCAGTCACTCCCTTCACTCCCAAACCAGACCGATCCTGCAGGGCAGACCTCCAGGGCGGTCGTGACAGAGAGAGAGAAGCTTTATTCTTAAATTTTTAGCCCTTGGGCCCATATGTCCCGTGGTGAACTTTAAAAAATAACATATGACCAATAGCGCTAGCATGAAAACATTAAAGAACAAGCAAATGCTCAAAGTTAAGTCTATGAACTTTACATAGTAAACGAAAAGTAGAAACCCCCTTCTTCCCGAGGAAGAAGACAATAAAATCCAACTTACACAATTTTGGTTTCTGTGATACATAGCCGTCTGAAAGTATCAATACTTGCGAGTGCTTGACCTCATAAAACAAAACGAACTTCAGCTTGTTTGCAGAGGGACAAATCGAATGATCACTGTTAAATCTTTGTGTCTAAAACGACGCATCATCACATCAGAAGTTTCCCGTCTAAATCTTGTTGTCATGTTTCAAAAAGTTGGTCTACATCTAACACCAGGTAAGGTCTTCAACCAGGCGTACTGCTAAAAGTTCTGTGTATTTAGAATCTTCCTCTAATCTGTATGTGGGCTGTGCATTTTGTTTTCATGTCCAGTCAACCTTTGGCGAACATTCTCAATAAACTCATTAATCTTTCCAACAACAAAACACAAAACCCACGTGGGCCTACTTTTGATACTGTTTCCCTTGCTTCTAACATGTGATATGGCACATTGGAAGCTTTACATGGAGTTTTGTCATTTTTCATTCTCAGTACCTTGAGCCAGTAACGGATACATCTGACAGCGGAATTCCATTGTATTGGGTGTCTGTCGGTTTCCCCATAAGCAAGATCCTGAGATGTTCTAATGTCCACTCCGATAAAATTCTTTAACGCAGAAGTCTGAATTGACTCGCCCTGAACCTGAAGGGAAATAACAGGACACGCACAAACCAACAAGACAGGAGTCGTGGTCAACAGGAATGAAGTGGTGGTCAAAGGCGAAAGGGAAAGCAAAGAGAGACACGGCAATACAAGAGTTGAAAACAGATGAGGATGCAAAGATAATGCAGAGGCTGTGGACTGTGGGAAAACTCATCCCAAAGACCTCTTAGCTGGAATGACACATGGCACATGGCCATGGCATCTCTTGTGATCAGCTTCATCCTCAGATCTGTATATGACCTCCTGCTCTCCAGTTTAATCTGGTCGATGACCGTGCCGTGTCCGCTCTTTCAGAGTAAACAACGAATGAAACATGTCCTTAGTTCATGCAAAGCAGGGTTAACTCAAGGCATGTACACATGGGTGATGCAGCCGATGCTTAAGGCGATCGCACACGGGGTTGGCACCACCAGAGGAAACACAGCGTCGCTAGAAACTCCCAGCCATGACGTTCTTCACGAAGAGAGGTCACAAGTAGTCTGGATTAACTGTCACACCAAGAGCATGGAAGCGGGGTTCACCGGATAGACTGGACGACTGGGAGTGCACAGTACTTTCCAGAATGGGAGAACCATCCTGCAATCATCAGGAAGAGTGGCATGAGAACGGATATTGTGCTCCAGTCAGGTTCATCAAGACAGTTCTGCCATTGTGCCATTTGAAAGTAGAATGGAGCCAGCTCACATCTGTGAGACTGAGAAGTGTGCCAGTCTAGCCAGCAGCTTTAGGGAATGTGGTGTCCAAGCCAGTGTCCTTGCCACAGAGGTTGGCACAAGGTGAGTTCTGGGTTCGTCAGCCTATGATCTCACGACAGAGCTCGCAATGTCTGGTACGAGGAAGACAAGAACCCTGAAGACAATGGCAGAGGCAGAGGAAGGGAGTTCCAGCAGGATCTGGTTGGGGAGGAACACAAACTTCAGGTCAATGCTAACGGAAAGTTGACAAAATACAGGGAATCATATAGCACAACATATGGATGAATATTCACAAATCAGAGAGAGAGAGAGAGAGAGAGAGAGAGAGAGAATGAGAGAGAGAGAGAGAGAGAGAGAGAGAGAGAGAGAGAGAGAGGAAGCAGTTTCAAATTTAAATCATTTGCATGCAAAATCCTTTTTTTCTTAAAAACAAACAAACAAACAAACAACAACAACAACAACAACAACAAAATGTCTCTATAGGTCAGAGGTAAAAAAAAGGAAATGTTTTCTGACTACACTCTACCATAAATCTTCCCTCACTCTCCCCTCCCCCCCTCCCCCCGCCACCACCACCCATCCTCTTTCGCCCTGAAAATGATAAGGACCTCTGATTGGTTGAAAGAGCTGCCCTCTGATTGGTTGAAAGAGCCATCCTCTGATTGATGGAAAGAGCTGCCCTCTGATTGGTGGAAAGAGTTGCCCTCCGATTGGCGGAAAGAGCTGCCCTCTGATTGGTAGAAAGAGCTGCCCTCTGATTGGTGGAAAGAGCCGTCCTCTGATTGGTAGAAAGAGTTGCCCTCTGATTGGTAGAAAGAGTTGCCCTCTGATTGGTGGAAAGAGCCGTCCTCTGATTGGTAGAAAGAGTTGCCCTCTGATTGGTGGAAAGAGCCGTCCTCTGATTGGTAGAAAGAGTTGCCCTCTGATTTGTAGAAAGCGTTGCCCTCTGATTGGTAGAAAGAGCTGCCCTCTGATTGGTGGACAGAGCTGCCCTCTGATTAGTGGAAAGAGCCGTCCTCTGATTGGTAGAAAGAGTTGCCCTCTGATTGGTGGAAAGAGTTGCCCTTTGATTGGTAGAAAGAGCTGCCCTCTGATTGGTGGAAAGAGCCGTCCTCTGATTGGTAGAATGAGTTGCCCTCTGATTGATGGAAAGAGCTGTCCTCTGATTGGTAGAAAGAGTTGCCCTCTGATTGGTGGAAAGAGTTGCCCTCTGATTGGTAGAAAGAGCTGCCCTCTGATTGGTGGAAAGAGCCGTCCTTTGATCGGTAGAAAGAGTTGCCCTCTGATTGGTGGAAAGAGCCGTCCTCTGATTAGTGAAGAGAGCCGCCGTATGATTGGTGGAAAGAGCCATCTGAACTTTAGCTCTCGATCTCATCAAACAGACTGGAAAGTATGTAAAGGGATGGGGGGAAGACAAACGGAGCATGGGCAGTATTTGTTCAACAGGTAACAGCCAGAAATAAAAAAAAAAGTTGATGCATTCCATGCATGCTTGCAGACTGACCGTGCACCTTCCCGTGTTCTCCCCCACTCCCCCACCCCAGTTCATATAGGCCTAAGGCTACAATTGGTTGAGATTGTTATCTGTCATGATGCAGATAAGTATTGACAGTGACGATGATATGCTTAAGTCCATCCTCTCTTGCTGTTGAGGCACAGAGCCATTGAGATTTGTTGGCCTGATCTAATCACTGTCATTTTCCTGTTGGATGAATTCTACTTTTTTCTCTTACACATCGCAGTATTAGCTTTGTAGTGCTTTTAAATAAAGTGAGAAAAATCACAAAGTGACGCATGCTTAAAGTCCTCATGGTGGTGAAACATCTACCCTCACTACTCCACATTCCACCTCTTCCTCAAAAGCTAGCAGTCTCCCCTACACTTGTATGGCTACCAACATGAAGTTGTTGAAGATACACATTCGTTCAGAACTGATGAAAAGAAAAACAAATCGATCGACATAGGGCCTATATATCTTCTAATATGTGAAATTCAGGAATCCTGCCTAATGTGGTTGAACATATAGATCCGAAAGGCCAATCCCAAAAGTCCCACCCACAAAATCCCTGACAATAACATTTTGCTATTTACCCACAGACCAGGTCAGTTAGTAAGGAGACAACTCATTTCCATCCCTTGTCTACATTTTCATACTGATGTGTGTGTGGGGTGTGTGTGTGGTGTGTGTGTGTGTGTGTGTGTGTGTGTGTGTGTGTGTGTGTGTGTGTGTGTGAGTGAGTGAGTGAGTGAGTGTGTGTGTGTGTGTTGTGTGTGTGTGTGTGTGTGTGTGTGTGTGTTGTGTGTGTGTGTGAGTGAGTGAGTGTGTGTGTGTGTGTGTGTGTGTGTGTGTGTGTGTGTGTGTGTGTGTGTGTGAGTGAGTGAGTGAGTGAGTGAGTGTGTGTGTGTGTGTGTGTGTGTGTGTGTGTGTGTGTGTGAGACGAAAGTTTTAAAGAGGTACGCATGGCACTTTCTCAAAATATAAGAATCAGTATAGAAGTACATATCGCAAGCAGTAGCCCTGAGAATAGGAAGACTGCTTGTAAGTGCAGGTACATGATGTCTTGCATTTCAGTGCCTCAGGAAAAACAACATGACACTCCAAACATCAAGCAGTCACATGACGTTTTGTCTCTTGTTCGTCATGACACTCAAACATCAAGCAGTCACATGACGTTTTGTCTCTTGGTCGTCCTGACACTCCAAACATCAAGCAGTCACATGACGTTTTGTCTCTTGGTCGTCATGACACTCAAACATCAAGCAGTCACATGACGTTTTGTCTCTTGGTCGTCATGTCTTACAGTGTGTGTGTGTCCAAAACAGAACCATAGATGAATATCCATCCTAGAGTTGGAACGTGGAATTGTAAGAAATATATCTTTCATGGGTATGGCAGGGATTCGCAACCACCACCACCACCACCACCACAACAACAACAACAACAACAGCAGCAAAAGAAAAAGCAAAGTTCGTTATGAAATCCGATTTTCCGGAGGCCCTGATCTGGAACTAGAAGAAGGCCCTGGACAAGCCAGAATCTCGAGGGAACCATCACCCATCAAACTTTGAAGGAAGAAGAGGGTGAAGATTAGCGTCATAGCGAACAACAAAACAAAAGTATACTGCAAGAAACGCAAACAAAAGACACTAAACCATCTGTCTTAGCAATCTCATACATGTACACACACAAACGCAAAGGCTCTTTCTCTTCAGCACAATAAATTGCACAGTTTTTGTACTAAAACATGTTTGCGTGGCATGCAGTAAGAAAGGACGTGTGCTTGTGACAGAACGTCGCTACTCAGTGGCACGGGGGAGGGAGAGGTGGGGGGGGGGGTTGAGTGGGGGGGGGGGGGGGGGGGGGGGGGGGGGGGGCGAAGAGGGAAGCAGGAGGGATACGGGAGAATTGGTGGAGATGGGGAAGAGTGACGGGGGAAGGGAGGTGTGGACTGGGGGTGGGGGATGGAGGGGGCGACGAAAGGGGAGGAAGTGGAGGGGCTGACGGTTAGTAAATGCATATTCCTCTGCAGAGTGTTACGTGTTGTTAAGACATGAACGCACTGTTGTGTTATGTATGTTACAATAGCGAAACAATGAGAGAGAGAGAGAGAGAGAGAGAGAGAGAGAGAGAGAGAGAAAGAGAGAGAGAGAGAGAGAGACAGACAGACAGACAGACAGACAGGCAGACAGAGAGAGAGAGAGAGAGAGAGAGAGAGAGAGAGAGAGAGAGAGAGAAAGAGAGAGAGAGAGAGAGAGAGAGACAGACAGACAGACAGACAGACAGACAGACAGACAGACAGACAGAGAGACGTGAAGATCTGCCCATCCTCTTCCTTTTTGTACTGTCTGAATTCTTGTATTGGATAATGTGGATAATTGAAACCCTGACGATTTTTTTTTTCATCCATGTGTTGATTCTTGTATTGGATAATGTGGATAATTGAAACCCTGACGATTTTTTTTTTCATCCATGTGTTGATTCTTGTATTGGATAATGTGGATAATTGAAACCCTGACGATTTTTTTTTTCATCCATGTGTTGATTCTTGTATTGGATAATGTGGATAATTGAAACCCTGACGATTTTTTTTTTCATCCACGTGTTGATTCTTGTATTGGATAATGTGGATAATTGAAACCCTGACGATTTTTTTTTCATCCACGTGTTGATTCTTGTATTGGATAATGTGGATAATTGAAACCCTGACGATTTTTTTTTCATCCACGTGTTGATTCTTGTATTGGATAATGTGGATAATTGAAACCCTGACGATTTTTTTTTTCATCCACGTGTTGATTCTTGTATTGGATAATGTGGATAATTGAAACCCTGACGATTTTTTTTTTCATCCACGTGTTGATTCTTGTATTGGATAATGTGGATAATTGAAACCCTGACGATTTTTTTTTTCATCCACGTGTTGATTCTTGTATTGGATAATGTGGATAATTGAAACCCTGACGATTTTTTTTTCATCCACGTGTTGATTCTTGTATTGGATAATGTGGATAATTGAAACCCTGACGATTTTTTTTTCATCCACGTGTTGATTCTTGTATTGGATAATGTGGATAATTGAAACCCTGACGATTTTTTTTTTCATCCACGTGTTGATTCTTGTATTGGATAATGTGGATAATTGAAACCCTGACGATTTTTTTTTTCATCCACGTGTTGATTCTTGTATTGGATAATGTGGATAATTGAAACCCTGACGATTTTTTTTTCATCCACGTGTTGATTCTTGTATTGGATAATGTGGATAATTGAAACCCTGACGATTTTTTTTTTCATCCATGTGTTGATTCTTGTATTGGATAATGTGGATAATTGAAACCCTGACGATTTTTTTTTTCATCCACGTGTTGATTCTTGTATTGGATAATGTGGATAATTGAAACCCTGACGATTTTTTTTTCATCCACGTGTTGATTCTTGTATTGGATAATGTGGATAATTGAAACCCTGACGATTTTTTTTTTCATCCACGTGTTGATTCTTGTATTGGATAATGTGGATAATTGAAACCCTGACGATTTTTTTTTTCATCCACGTGTTGATTCTTGTATTGGATAATGTGGATAATTGAAACCCTGACGATTTTTTTTTCATCCACGTGTTGATTCTTGTATTGGATAATGTGGATAATTGAAACCCTGACGATTTTTTTTTTCATCCATGTGTTGATTCTTGTATTGGATAATGTGGATAATTGAAACCCTGACGATTTTTTTTTTCATCCACGTGTTGATTCTTGTATTGGATAATGTGGATAATTGAAACCCTGACGATTTTTTTTTCATCCACGTGTTGATTCTTGTATTGGATAATGTGGATAATTGAAACCCTGACGATTTTTTTTTTCATCCATGTGTTGATTCTTGTATTGGATAATGTGGATAATTGAAACCCTGACGATTTTTTTTTTCATCCACGTGTTGATTCTTGTATTGGATAATGTGGATAATTGAAACCCTGACGATTTTTTTTTCATCCACGTGTTGATTCTTGTATTGGATAATGTGGATAATTGAAACCCTGACGATTTTTTTTTCATCCACGTGTTGATTCTTGTATTGGATAATGTGGATAATTGAAACCCTGACGATTTTTTTTTTCATCCACGTGTTGATTCTTGTATTGGATAATGTGGATAATTGAAACCCTGACGATTTTTTTTCATCCACGTGTTGATTCTTGTATTGGATAATGTGGATAATTGAAACCCTGACGATTTTTTTTTTCATCCATGTGTTGATTCTTGTATTGGATAATGTGGATAATTGAAACCCTGACGATTTTTTTTTCATCCACGTGTTGATTCTTGTATTGAATAATGTGGATAATTGAAACCCTGACGATTTTTTTTTTCATCCACGTGTTGATTCTTGTATTGGATAATGTGGATAATTGAAACCCTGACGATTTTTTTTTTCATCCACGTGTTGATTCTTGTATTGGATAATGTGGATAATTGAAACCCTGACGATTTTTTTTTTCATCCACGTGTTGATTCTTGTATTGAATAATGTGGATAATTGAAACCCTGACGATTTTTTTTTTCATCCACGTGTTGATTCTTGTATTGGATAATGTGGATAATTGAAACCCTGACGATTTTTTTTTCATCCACGTGTTGATTCTTGTATTGGATAATGTGGATAATTGAAACCCTGACGATTTTTTTTTTCATCCACGTGTTGATTCTTGTATTGGATAATGTGGATAATTGAAACCCTGACGATTTTTTTTTCATCCATGTGTTGATTCTTGTATTGGATAATGTGGATAATTGAAACCCTGACGATTTTTTTTTCATCCATGTGTTGATTCTTGTATTGGATAATGTGGATAATTGAAACCCTGACGATTTTTTTTTCATCCACGTGTTGATTCTTGTATTGGATAATGTGGATAATTGAAACCCTGACGATTTTTTTTTCATCCACGTGTTGATTCTTGTATTGGATAATGTGGATAATTGAAACCCTGACGATTTTTTTTTCATCCATGTGTTGATTCTTGTATTGGATAATGTGGATAATTGAAACCCTGACGATTTTTTTTTCATCCACGTGTTGATTCTTGTATTGGATAATGTGGATAATTGAAACCCTGACGATTTTTTTTTCATCCATGTGTTGATTCTTGTATTGGATAATGTGGATAATTGAAACCCTGACGATTTTTTTTTCATCCATGTGTTGATTCTTGTATTGGATAATGTGGATAATTGAAACCCTGACGATTTTTTTTTCATCCACGTGTTGATTCTTGTATTGAATAATGTGGATAATTGAAACCCTGACGATTTTTTTTTCATCCACGTGTTGATTCTTGTATTGGATAATGTGGATAATTGAAACCCTGACGATTTTTTTTTCATCCACGTGTTGATTCTTGTATTGAATAATGTGGATAATTGAAACCCTGACGATTTTTTTTTCATCCACGTGTTGATTCTTGTATTGGATAATGTGGATAATTGAAACCCTGACGATTTTTTTTTCATCCACGTGTTGATTCTTGTATTGAATAATGTGGATAATTGAAACCCTGACGATTTTTTTTTCATCCACGTGTTGATTCTTGTATTGAATAATGTGGATAATTGAAACCCTGACGATTTTTTTTTCATCCACGTGTTGATTCTTGTATTGAATAATGTGGATAATTGAAACCCTGACGATTTTTTTTTCATCCACGTGTTGATTCTTGTATTGGATAATGTGGATAATTGAAACCCTGACGATTTTTTTTTCATCCACGTGTTGATTCTTGTATTGGATAATGTGGATAATTGAAACCCTGACGATTTTTTTTTCATCCACGTGTTGATTCTTGTATTGGATAATGTGGATAATTGAAACCCTGACGATTTTTTTTTCATCCACGTGTTGATTCTTGTATTGGATAATGTGGATAATTGAAACCCTGACGATTTTTTTTCATCCACGTGTTGATTCTTGTATTGGATAATGTGGATAATTGAAACCCTGACGATTTTTTTTTCATCCACGTGTTGATTCTTGTATTGGATAATGTGGATAATTGAAACCCTGACGATTTTTTTTTTCATCCACGTGTTGATTCTTGTATTGAATAATGTGGATAATTGAAACCCTGACGATTTTTTTTTCATCCACGTGTTGATTCTTGTATTGAATAATGTGGATAATTGAAACCCTGACGATTTTTTTTTCATCCACGTGTTGATTCTTGTATTGAATAATGTGGATAATTGAAACCCTGACGATTTTTTTTTTCATCCACGTGTTGATTCTTGTATTGGATAATGTGGATAATTGAAACCCTGACGATTTTTTTTTCATCCACGTGTTGAACACAATGAGCACACACACAAAAAAGCCAACGAGTTGCACATAAACAGTTATACTAACATGCGGAAACATCTGGTCTCAGCTGTAGAACAGCGAAATATTGGAACACCATCAGTAGCGCAAAACATGCAAGATGGTCGAGCAATTCAAGAAACTTTTGATTATTATCACAATGAATACTTACATAGCGCCTATTCTAGGCTAGAGACCAAGCTCTAAGCGCTTTAGAATCCACACTCGTTTACACGACAGGCTGCCTACCTGGGTAGTGCCGACTGAAGAGCTGCCAGCTGGCGCTTCATTCAGTCGTTTCCCGTGTCATCCAGTCCATATCATTCAATATCGTTCACTCATTTTCCTTACTTCCTTCATTCTTTCCATTTCTTACGGAGGGTGCATGCTATGTGTAACGTGTCATCCATACCAACGGCCAAACTGTCCTTCTCTTCCGAAAGTTGGTGATGGGATTATACGAGTGTGCAAGATATTGTGCGTGCAGACTGTATGGGAAATGGAGTCAGAACCAATGTTAACTCCGAGGGATTAAGCTGTTAGGGTTGACGCCCCCAAATCTCTTCCCTGCTCGGCAGCAGCACACATTTCAAGCAAATTAATCTCGGTGTATGAAGAACCAAAACCAAGTCTGTGAATTCGTTCAACAATGTCTCTGGAGCTAGTCAGGTGGTGCATGGCAACTCCAAGTGCAATCTGAAGGGTGGGATGAGTACTTTTGGCCGAGCTGCTTGCATCAGTGCCTGACCTAGAGAAGCAATTTTCAAGTTAGGATCTTTTTCCCTTTCCAGCACGGTTCTAAGAAAAAGAAGCGATGAGGATGGTAGATAGTCTAAATTTCTTGTAATGTCTGAAATCTCTGATGCTGATGGATATTCTGTTTTTGAGGTGTCAGCGGTTTTTTTTTATACCTGACAGAAGTAATCTTGCTGCTGTTTTGATTATTCTGGTTTTTTTTTCTTTCTCATTCTTTCTCAGTGTCTTTTGCTCTCTGTTGGACTTTGCAAACTGCGCAAGGATTTTCCCCTAAGTTGATCTTAAGGTGACGACATTTTGTTAACCTCTGATGCAGATAATTATTGCTTCATCTCCAAAGTGGTTTGTGGTTTTCTGCCGCATGTATTTATGTCTGTGTAAGAAGTGCCCCCATCTATAAAGTGCCCTTCCATCTATTTACACAAGTCAGTGATTGTGATCTGCTCATCGTCATTTTCTTTTAAAAAAAAGAGAATGACACGTGTGAAGGCTTCGACACGATGTGTATCTCCAGGTCTCCCTTTGTTGGCACATGCAGTATCTGCGGTTTCTTCCTCTGAAGAACTCAGGAACGCCTGTGGGATTTCTTTCAGTGTTCTGAAATTTACACTGCACTGCTTATGATATACAACATCTGCAGCATGAAGATCAATGACAGCTTTTATTCTTCCAAGTGCAGTGTGAGCCCACTTGTCTTCTGGTCCTCAATGCAAACAAATGTCTTCAACATTTTACTGGAAACTAAATGTCCTGATCTAGTAAACGGAGTTTCCTTTCTTACATCTTTAACAGGCTGTGCACAAAAGAAGGCAATCATTGGAAATATCAAACTTCATCTGTTTGGATCTAAGTACTAGGTTATTTGGATCTTCAATGTCCAGAGCCTCTCTCTGTCGTTTTAAATCTCGCTTGATAACGTTCGAGTTTGCAATACGCCTGACGACACACTTTATGTACAGTTTGTCCAACGTAAAAATGTTATTATTTTCTCAATTTTCAAACGGCATGCATTAAGGAAACCTGCAACACCTTTTTCAGTCTGCTTCACTGTTTCTTGACAGTTATGATGAAGTGCTTCTTCACACAGCACACACGCGGATTCACAACTTGTTCTGCGGAAAACAAAGATAGACTACCTAAGTTGTAACTTCTACGTAAATATTTTTCATAAGTTTTATTCTCATCTGATGTACGTGTGTGTGTGTGTGTGTGTGTGTGTGTGTGTGTGTGTGTGTGTGTGTGTGTGTTTTGACGATGGTTGCTGACCATACATTCCAGTGAGGACTGCGTGGAGGGAAAGTTGTGTTGATGTAGTAGGACGAAATATAAAAGCCACTGATATATAAGACACAGATGACAAACAGTCTTGTATGTACTCACTTTGTTATGTATGTTGTTATATGTGAAACTTACACATCGAAATCAGTTCTATTCACCAAAGTGGGATTCGCCGGTGTCGGAAACAGTTGCCGCCATCACTTCGCAGTTGAAAATGTGGGTGGCGCCACGCCCTGTAAGGAAGATGACGTAGCGCGCGCAGCGCGAGCAGCAGAATCCGGCTACAGCAGACGGTCGGCGTCGGAGTGCAAAATAATGCGTCAAAAATGATTTAATTTCGAAGTTTTCGGTACCTCGCGACGTTTACTTTCTTCTACTTTTTTGATATGTTATTTGTCATATTTTTCTCTAGCCGTAGGTACAAGTTTGAAAACTATTGCTTTTTGTTCTTTGGGAAATACAATGACTGACGGCACTATTATGGGTGAAAGCGCATTTAACCTCCCTCGTGGGAGGACGCTTTATAAGCTGTTCTAGCCAACTGGAACCCGCTCGACTTCGTTCATGATTCTCCAGCAGGTGAATTCACTCCCCATGAACACTCGCCACCAGCTAAGTCAGCTTCTTTCCGTTAACCCTCCCCCCCCCCCCCCCCCCCCCCCCCCCCCCCCCCCCCCCCCCCCAGAAGATGAATGTCTTTCAGGGCTAGAGGTCGAACAGGCAGCCATTTGTAATTTTTGCACAGCTGTTACTTTTCTTCCTCCGCACACCAGAAATAGTAACGTTGTTGATTGGTCAGAAGAACTGTCGGGGGTTTTGCTCTCACAGACTGTGACTGGTCAGAACTGTGGGGTTTTTTTGCTGTCACAGACTGTGATTGGTCAGAAGAACTGTCAGGGTTTTTACTCTCACAGACTGTGATTGGTCAGAAGAACTGTGGGGTTTTTTGCTCTCACAGACTGTGATTGGTCAGAAGAACTGTCAGGGTTTTTACTCTCACAGACTGTGATTGGTCAGAAGAACTGTGAGTTTTTTTGCTCTCACAGACTGTGATTGGTCAGAAGAACTGTGGGTTTTTTTGCTCTCACAGACTGTGATTGGTCAGAAGAACTGTGGGTTTTTTTTACTCTCACAGACTGTGATTGGTCAGAAGAACTGTCAGGGCTTTTACTCTCACAGACTGTGACTGGCCAGAACTGTGTTTTTTTCACTCTCACAGACTGTGATTGGTCAGAAGAACTGTGGGGTTTTTGCTCTCACAGACTCTGATTGGTAAGAACTGGGGGGGGGGGGGGGGGGGGGGGGTTACTCTCACAGACTGTGATTGGTCAGAAGAACTGTGGGTTTTTTTTTTTGCTCTCACAGACTGTGATCGGTCAGAAGAAGTGTGTGTGTTTTTTTGTTTTTTTTTTTGTACTCACACAGACTCTGACGGGTAAGCAGAACTGTCAGGATATTATTTACTCTCACAGACCTGAGACCGCAAAGTCTTGGCAAAGCTTTTTGCTTTCTCCATGACCAGAAACCAAATTCAGCATTTTGTCAATCAGTCGACAACCAGTGATTCCAGAAGACGATTCTGAAGCAGAATGGTTCTACTGTCAGGTTGAAAACAAAAAAAGCGGGGAAAACGTAATGCTAATTGAGCAATCAGGATAGGGGGTGGATAATTAAGTTTGTGAGAGGGTGAGAATTGAGTAGCGATGGGAGACGGGACAGCGGGGGGTGGAGGGGGGCTGGAGGGGGGAGGGGGCTGGAGGAGAGGTTCGGGGGGGGGGGGGGGGGGGTGGGTTGGGGGGAAGCGAGGGACGTCTAAAGTTTAAATCGATTGCGCGAAGTGACCAGATTGCAGAGAGGGGGGGGGGGGGGGGGTTGGGGGGAAGCGAGGGACGTCTAAAGTTTAATCGATTGCGCGAAGTGACCAGATTGCAGAGGGGGGGGGGGGGGGGTTGGGGGGAAGCGAGGGACGTCTAAAGTTTAAATCAATTGCGCGAAGTGACCAGATTGCAGAGGGGGGGGGGGGGGGGGGGGGGTTGGGGGGAAGCGAGGGACGTCTAAAGTTTAAATCGATTGCGCGAAGTGACAGATTGCAGAGGGAGGGGGGGGGGGGGGGGGTTGGGGGGAAGCGAGGGACGTCTAAAGTTTAAATCGATTGCGCGAAGTGACCAGATTACAGAGGGGGGGGGGGGGGGGGGTGGGGGGAAGCGAGGGACGTCTAAAGTTTAAATCGATTGCGCGAAGTGACCAGATTGCAGAGGTGGGGGGGGGGGGGGGGGGGGGGGTTGGGGGGAAGCGAGGGACGTCTAAAGTTTAAATCGATTGCACGAAGTGACCAGATTGCAGAGGGGGGGGGGGGGGGTTGGGGGGAAGCGAGGGACGTCTAAAGTTTAAATCGATTGCGCGAAGTGACCAGATTGCAGAGGGGGGGGTTGGGGGGAAGCGAGGGACGTCTAAAGTTTAAATCGATTGCGCGAAGTGACCAGATTGCAGAGGGGGGGGGGGGGGGGGGGGGGTGTGGGTTTGGGGGGAAGCGAGGGACGTTCTAAAGTTTAAATCGATTGCGCGAAATGACCAGATTGCAGGGGGGGGGGGGGGGGGGGGTTGGGGGGGAAGCAAGGGACGTCTAAAGTTTAAATCGATTGCGCGAAGTGACCAGATTGCAGAGGGGGGGGGGGGGGGTGGGTTGGGGGAAGCGAGGGACGTCTAAAGTTTAATCGAGTGGCGCGAAGTGACCAGGTTGCAGAGGGGGGGGGGGGGGGGGGCGTTGGGGGGAAGCGAGGGACGTCTAAAGTTTAAATCGATTGCGCGAAGTGACCAGATTGCAGAGGAGGGGGGGGGGGGGGGGGGGGGGGTTGGGGGGAAGCGAGGGACGTCTAAAGTTTAAATCGATTGCGCAAAGTGACCAGATTGCGAGGGGGGGGGGGGGGGGTTGGGGGAAGCGAGGGACGTCTAAAGTTTAAATCGATTGCGCGAAGTGACCAGATTGCAGAGGGGGGGGGGGGGGGGGGGTGGTGGGTGGAAGCGAGGGACGTTTAAAGTTTAAAATCGATTGCGCGAAGTGACCAGATTGCAGAAGGGGGGGGGGGGGGGGTTGGGGGGAAGCGAGGGACGTCTAAAGTTTAAATCGAGTGCGCGAAGTGACCAGATTGCAGAGGGAGGGGGGGGGGGGGGGGGGTTGGGGGAAGCGAGGGACGTCTAAAGAAGTTTAAATCGAGTGCGCGAAGTGACCAGATTGCAGAGGGGGGGGGGGGGGGGGGAAAGCGAGGGACGTCTAAAGTTTAAATCGAGTGCGCGAAGTGACCAGATTGCAGAGGGGGGGGGGGGGGGGGGGGGGTTGGGGGGAAGCGAGGGACGTCTAAAGTTTAAATCAAGTGCGCGAAGTGACCAGATTGCAGAGGGGGGGGGGGGGGGGGGTTGGGGGGAAGCGAGGGACGTCTAAAGTTTAAATCGAGTGCGCGAAGTGGCCAGATTGCGAGGGGGGAGGGGGGGCGGGGGTTCTGAGGTGCTGGTTACCTTCCCACCACCATCCTATTTCTGCCCCCTCACCCCCCCCCCCCAAAAAAAAAAAAAAGTTGTGGCAAAATGACGTGAATCTGTGCTATTTGATATCAATTAATTGTCAATTTAAAAAGTATTGAACCATACTAAGATTTTTTTATCTGGTAAAGTGGAATGAGAAGGAGGGGGTGCATGTGTACCTAGTGCAGATGTATACCTAGTGCAGATGTATACCTAGTGCATATGTATGCCTAGTGCAGATGTATACCTAGTGCAGATGTATACCTAGTGCAGATGTATACCTAGTACAGATGTATACCTAGTGCAGCCTCGTTGGACCACCGCATCAATACATGCTGTTTAAAACAGCACGAAGTAGGAGAAACAGCCATGCTAACTGAACGTTACACGCAGTCAACAGTAACAACACGTAGGAGAAAAATAGGCGTACCGAACAATGCATGCAGTTTAAAAGGACAACAAAAAGTACGAGAAAAATTTGTGTCAACTGAACGGTACTTGCAGTAAAAAGTAACGAAGAGTAGGAAAAAACGCAGCACTGACTGAATAATACGTGCAGTTAAAAACAAACAACCAAACAAACAACCCCCCCCCAAAAAAAAGCAAAACAACAACAACAACAACAACAACAACAAAAAAACAAACAAAACAAACAAAAACAAAACAAACAAAAACAAAAAAAAACAGAAGAACAAAACAAAACCAAAACCAAAAAACAACAACAGAAACCAAAAGAACAAAACAAAACAAAACACAAAAAAAACAACAAAAAAAGACCAAAACAAAACCAAAACAAAAAACAACAACAACAACAAAAAGAAAAAAAAAAAAGAAAGAACAGAAAACGGTTAGCGGTATCTGAACTATCCAAGTGAAAGGTTATTCGAAAGAAAAGAAAAAACATGGAAACAGGAGAAAAGATGGAGTAAAAAGTAAGAGAAACTAAGAAACACGCAGTGGTAACTGAATTATAAATACAGTTTAAAAAAATAATAGGTAGGAAACTAACTGAACAATGCATGGTTAAAAACAAGTCGGAAAATGGAATGTTAGATGAACAACAAAAAAAAAAAAAAAAAAAAAAAAAAAATAGAGAAGTTGTGCTAACTGAACAAAACACGCAGTTTTAAAAAAAAAGGAAAGAAGAGGAAATAATAGCTCCGGCTTTAAAAAAAAAAAGGCAGGAAAGAGTAGGAAATGGTTGTTCCGGACGAATAAACACATGTAGGCGAAAATGGCGGTGATTGGACGAAAACAATAAATGCTGTGGTTGTTCCAGATGAATTAACGCTTGTAGGGAAAATAGCGCTGACTGGACGAAAACAATAATTACTCGTCCAGTACAAGCACTGAAAAATAGCAAAATGTAGTTAGGATTGAACGAGACGTGCTACAGCATGGAGTAGAGCAAAATGTAGTTAGGATTGAACGAGACGTGCTACAGCATGGAGTAGAGCAAAATGTAGTTAGGATTGAACGAGACGTACTACACCAGGGAGTAGAGCAAAATGTAGTTAGGATTGAACGAGACGTACTACACCAGGGAGTAGAGCAAATGTAGTTAGGATTGAACGAGACGTACTACACCAGGGAGTAGAGCAAAATGTAGTTAGGATTGAACGAGACGTGCTACAGCAAGGAGTAGAGCAAATGTAGTTAGGATTGAACGAGACGTACTACACCAGGGAGTAGAGCAAAATGTAGTTAGGATTGAACGAGACGTACTACACCAAGGAGTAGCGCCGACTAAACAATACGTGTACTTAAAGAAACAAACAAATAGGAAGCTTAGAAACTGTGCTAACTGAAAAAGCCATGTGGTGGAAGGGGGTGGGGGGGGGAGCAGGGGGGGGGGGGGGGGCAGCAGACAAGATGACATGCCGACAGAAGAAGAATTAGGGGGGAGCAATGAGAGGTGACGGACGCCGTTCAAAGCCATAAAGCTGTCGGCTGCACCTCGCGCTTCTCTTTCAGCTTCAACCCGGCATAACATTAGTCTTCAAAAAACCACACAGCTCCACTGTAGCACCCCCCCCCCCTCCCCGCCTCCCCTATCTCTTCCTCTGCCTTCTCACTCCGTTTCCGCAACATACCTTCATCTCCCTAACCTCCCCCTCCCCCCCCCCCCCCCCCCGCCATGTTCCTCCGACTCCCATCCTCACGTCCTCTCGGTGTATTAAAACGCAAAACAAACGTCTTTTTTGAAAAAAAATAATTAAAAAGAAATTACTCGTGTGAAAGAAGGGCCTATTTCACGGATTTTCCACCAGTTCAACTGACTCTGTATACATGAAACATGTCAAATTTGTTGCTTGATAGAAAGGGGAAGGCGAAGGGGGAGGGGGGGGGGGGAGAAGGAATGGGGAGAGGTGTCAGTCTGCATTTCCTTTCATAACAGATTCTGACGTCAACCAGGCCCGAGAGAAACGCACACCGACAGTACTGGTCAGGAAATGTCAGCAACCTACAGGGGCAGTTTCTTAGGCGGAATGAAACTCGTCTGTGTTGATGCAAGTCGCCCCATATTGAATCTAAACACACTACCGATTCAAAGCTGGTCGGGATGGAAAAGTCCCCCCCCCCATTACTGTCTATACTGCCTATACTGTGACTCGTACCCACGACCAGCTGACCGCAAACCCGCCACACTAACCGCGGCGCCTGGTTACGTTTGAAGATGTCTGTGCGAATCCTTTCTGGAGGGTCTGTCTTGAAGACAACAGAGGCTGATGATAACCCGTGCGAACTTTGGAGCGCTGGTGTTTTGCTCGGGTTGTGACTTAGACTCCGGCTCTGTCATTGTCTTGAGAACTTCAAAGGGTAGACAGACACAAAATGATCAGAGCACACACACACACTGAGAAGGACAGAGCATGAGTGATGCTTCTGTGAACTCCTGTAGGCCCCCCACACGGTCCTTTGACTTTGTTGGCATTTGTGTCTCCTCTTGCAGTTCATTTTCAGTGTTATTCCTTACAGTCCAGTTGACCATGTTATTCCTTACAGTCCAATTGACCGTGAAGAGCCAATGTTGGATTGATCTCGTGAGAACATTACCTGCATCTCCTGATCAACAACGTAGGTGTCTGTATCTCTCAGGCCTGGTTGACGCTGGGCTGGTATTATTATTATTATTATTACTACTACTACTACTACTACTACTACTACTACTACTACTACTATCATTATCATTATTATTATGATGCAGAGAAGCGTAAAGTGCATTCCCGTCACGCAGTCTCAGACCAGAATCGAACTCCAGATCATCATCTTTTCGTCTTCGTGGCTCATCGCGAAAAAAAAAAGTTGTCTCGTTCCTCCGTTCTCTCTGAGCAGTTACCACATAGGTTCTCACACACACACACACACACACACACACACACACACACACACACACACACACACACACACCACACACACACACAGGCTGGTTATAACGAAGAATCAAACAACACACACACACACACAGTGATATACAAATATTCTTTTTCTTATTTCTCGCTTACCACTGTGGGGGAGTGATTGGGGCAGGAAGCTGAAGAACAGTTCACCAGGCACCTCCAGGTCTGGGGGAGTGATTGGGGCAGGAAGCTGAAGAACAGTTCACCAGGCACCTCCAGGTCTGGGGGAGTGATTGGGGCAGGAAGCTGAAGAACAGTTCACCAGGCACCTCCAGGTCTGGGGGAGTGATTGGGGCAGGAAGCTGAAGAACAGTTCACCAGGCACCTCCAGGTCTGGGGGAGTGATTGGGGCAGGAAGCTGAAGAACAGTTCACCAGGCACCTCCAGGTCTGGGGGAGTGATTGGGGCAGGAAGCTGAAGAACAGTTCACCAGGCACCTCCAGGTCTGGGGGAGTGATTGGGGCAGGAAGCTGAAGAACAGTTCACCAGGCACCTCCAGGTCTGGGGGAGTGATTGGGGCAGGAAGCTGAAGAACAGTTCACCAGGCACCTCCAGGTCTGGGGGAGTGATTGGGGCAGGAAGCTGAAGAACAGTTCACCAGGCACCTCCAGGTCTGGGGGAGTGATTGGGGCAGGAAGCTGAAGAACAGTTCACCAGGCACCTCCAGGTCTGGGGGAGTGATTGGGGCAGGAAGCTGAAGAACAGTTCACCAGGCACCTCCAGGTCTGGGGGAGTGATTGGGGCAGGAAGCTGAAGAACAGTTCACAGGCACTCCAGGTCTGGGGGAGTGATTGGGGCAGGAAGCTGAAGAACAGTTCACCAGGCACCTCCAGGTCTGGGGGAGTGATTGGGGCAGGAAGCTGAAGAACAGTTCACCAGGCACCTCCAGGTCTGGGGGAGTGATTGGGGCAGGAAGCTGAAGAACAGTTCACCAGGCACCTCCAGGTCTGGGGGAGTGATTGGGGCAGGAAGCTGAAGAACAGTTCACCAGGCACCTCCAGGTCTGGGGGAGTGATTGGGGCAGGAAGCTGAAGAACAGTTCACCAGGCACCTCCAGGTCTGGGGGAGTGATTGGGGCAGGAAGCTGAAGAACAGTTCACCAGGCACCTCCAGGTCTGGGGGAGTGATTGGGGCAGGAAGCTGAAGAACAGTTCACCAGGCACCTCCAGGTCTGGGGGAGTGATTGGGGCAGGAAGCTGAAGAACAGTTCACCAGGCACCTCCAGGTCTGGGGGAGTGATTGGGGCAGGAAGCTGAAGAACAGTTCACCAGGCACCTCCAGGTCTGGGGGAGTGATTGGGGCAGGAAGCTGAAGAACAGTTCACCAGGCACCTCCAGGCCTGTCTGTTGTGTGCCACTGTCGGGGTCTCTGTCAATGTTTTCTGTTTTAATCTTTCTTTCCCTCTGTCTCCCTTAGTCGACAGTTCCTCGGGGCACTATTTCAGCAGAGCCCTTGGTTCTTGTTACATGCCATAGGAATGTATTTTTCCTTACTTTACTGATGTCAGATCTTTGTATGGTCCAACGCCGCGCCTGATGATTGACGCACTTGTTGATTGGTGATATGATCAGTGCATTTCTTCTTCTTCTCGATCGCCTATCACACCTGTAGACAGGATTCTGTCATGAATCTGGTGGTCCTCTGCAGGTCCTCCACAGACTGTACAGCTTGTCGTTGATGGGCACCGGCTGCGGCCATGTCCTATCCCTCAGACACTGCAGGTCCCCACAGTCCTGTAGAATGGGTTTTGTGGTTTGTTCTGCCTGCCCACATGTGCACATTGGGGATGGTTTCAGGTGCAGCTTGCGATGTAAATGGGATGCTAGCCTGTTGTGCCCGGTTCTGAGTCGGAAGATGACCACCTGTTCTGCTCTGGTTAGCTGATGACAGCCATCTTGCTGCTGTGGTGGCCTGTAGAGCGCTTTTAGGATGGTCTTCACCTCTGTCAGGCTGACTGCAGTTTCTTCCTGATGGCCATGGGCACCAAGTTTTGCCATTTTATCAGCCTCCTCATTTCCTGGAATGCCGCAGTGAGATGGAATCCATTGCATTACGGTTCTGGTGCACTTGATATTGCATAGAGAGCATCTTCTGACTTTGGCAGGTTGTTGTTGTTGGCTGCCTGCAGCATGCTCAGGGCGTCTGTAAGGAAGACAGCCTGGCTGTCTGGGCCTGCTTTGCTGCTGATGTTTGCAGCACGCTCAGGGCGTCTGTAAGGAAGACAGCCTGGCTGTCTGGGCCTGCTTTGCTGCTGCTGCTGTTTGCAGCGTGCACAGGGCATGTCATTCACTTGGCTTGGATTCTTCTTTCCAGAGTCTGTGTCACGCACGCACACAGAAAGATGTGTTTTATGGAAATGCACTTGTCCTTCCGTACTGTTTATGGAGATACACTTGTCCTTCCGTACTGTTTATGGAGATGCACTTGTCCTTCTGTACTGTTTATGGAGACGCACTTGTCCTTCCGTACTGTTTATGGAGATGCACTTGTCCTTCTGTGCTGTTTGATCTGCACAGTGCTGTAGTCAGCTTTGCTGCCCTTCAGAGGGACAGTGCTGTGGTCAGCTTTGCTGCCCTTCAGAGGGACAGTGCTGTGGTTGTTTTGCTGCCTTCAGAGCACGTCTGTGGTCAGCTTTGGCCTTCGAGGGACGTGCTGTGGTCAGCTTTGGCTCTTCAGAGGGCAGTGCTGTGGTTGTCTTGCTGCTGCAGGAACAGGCTGCGGTTGTCTTTGCTGCCTTCAGAGGACAGTGCTGTGTTGTCTTTGTGCCTTCACGGGACAGTGCTGTGGTTGCTTTGTGCCTTCACAGACGTGTATGGTCAGCTTGTCCTTCAGACACGTGGTGGTTGTCTTTGTGCTTACGGGCACAGTGCTTGGTCAGCTTTGCTGCCCTTCAAGGACAGTGCTTGGTCAGCTTTGCTGCCCTTCAGAGGCACAGTGCTGTGGTTGTCTTTGCTGCCCTTCAGGGACAGTGCTTGGTCAGCTTTGCTGCCCTTCAGAGGGACAGTGCTGTGGTCAGCTTTGCTGCCTTCAGAGGGACAGTGCTGTGGTTGTCTTTGCTGCCCTTCAGGACAGTGCTGATGGTCGCTTTGCTGCCCTTCAGAGGGACAGTGCTGTGGTCGCTTTGCTGCCCTTCAAGGGACAGTGCTGTGGTTGTCTTTGCTGCCCTTCACAGGGCAGTGCTGGGTTGTCTTTGTGCCCTTCACAGGACAGTGCTGTGGTTGTCTTTGCTGCCCTTCACAGGACAGTGCTGTGGTTGTCTTTGCTGCCCTTCACAGGACAGTGCTTGGTTGTCTTTGCTGCCCTTACAGGGACAGTGCTGTGGTTGTCTTTGCTGCCCTTCACAGGACAGTGCTTGGTTGTCTTTGCTGCCCTTCAGAGGCACAGTGCTGTGGTCAGCTTTGCTGCCCTTCAGAGGGACAGTGCTGTGGTTGTCTTTGCTGCCCTTCACAGGGACAGTGCTGTGGTCAGCTTTGCTGCCCTTCAGAGGGACAGTGCTGTGGTTGTCTTTGCTGCCCTTCAAGGGACAGTGCTTGGTTGTCTTTGCTGCCCTTCAGAGGGACAGTGCTGTGGTTGTCTTTGCTGCCCTTCACAGGGACAGTGCTGTGGTTGTCTTTGCTGCCCTTCACAGGGACAGTGCTTGGTTGTCTTTGCTGCCCTTCACAGGGACTGTGCTGTGGTTGTCTTTGCTGCCCTTCACAGGGACAGTGCTGTGGTCAGCTTTGCTGCCCTTCAGAGGACAGTGCTGTGGTCGCTTTGCTGCCCTTCAGGGACAGTGCTGTGGTTGTCTTTGCTGCCCTTCAGAGGGACAGTGCTGTGGTTGTCTTTGCTGCCCTTCACAGGGACAGTGCTGTGGTCAGCTTTGCTGCCCTTCAGAGGGACAGTGCTGTGGTTGTCTTTGCTGCCCTTCACAGGGACAGTGCTGTGGTCAGCTTTGCTGCCCTTCAGAGGGACAGTGCTGTGGTCAGTTTGCTGCCCTTCAGAGGGACAGTGCTATGGTTTTCTGACAAATGCTTGTGTTTGCCCTTCAGAGGGACGTGCTGTGGTCAGCTTTGCTGCCTTCAGAGGGACAGTGCTGTGGTGTCTTTGCTGCCCTTCAGGGACAGTGCTGTGGTGTCTTTGCTTGCCCTTCAGAGGCACAGTGCTGTGGTTGTCTTTGCTGCCCTTTAGAGGGACAGTGCTGTGGTCAGCTTTGCTGCCCTTCAGAGGGACAGTGCTGTGGTCAGCTTTGCTGCCCTTCAGTGGCACAGTGCTGTGGTTGTTTTGCTGCCCTTCAGAGGCACAGTGCTGTGGTTGTCTTTGACTGCCCTTCAGAGGCACAGTGCTGTGGTTGTCTTTGCTGCCCTTCAGAGGACAATACTGTGGTCAGCTTTCTGCCCTTCAGAGGACAGTGCTGTGGTCAGCTTTGCTGCCCTTCAGAGGGACAGTGCTGTGGTTGTTTTCTGCCCTTCACAGGGACAGTGCTGTGGTTGTCTTTGCTGCCCTTCAGAGGGACAGTGCTGTGGTCGCTTTGCTGCCCTTCAGAGGCACAGTGCTTTGGTCAGCTTTGCTGCCCTTCAGAGGGACAGTGCTGTGGTCAGCTTTGCTGCCCTTCAGGGGACAGTGCTGTGGTCAGCTTTGCTGCCCTTCAGAGGGACAGTGCTGTTGTTGTCTTTGCTGCCCTTCAGAGGACAGTGCTGTGGTTCGCTTTGCTGCCCTTCAGGGACAGTGCTGTGTCAGCTTTGCTGCCCTTCAGAGGCACAGTGCTGTAGTCAGCTTTGCTGCCCTTCAGAGGCACAGTGCTGTGGTTGTCTTTGCTGCCCTTCAGAGGGACAGTGCTGTGGTTGTCTTTGCTGCCTTCAGAGGGACAGTGCTGTGGTCAGCTTTGCTGCCCTTCAGAGGCACAGTGCTGTGGTTGTCTTTGCTGCCCTTCAGAGGGACAGTGCTGTGGTCAGCTTTGCTGCCCTTCAGAGGCACAGTGCTGTGGTCAGCTTTGCTGCCCTTCAGAGGGACAGTGCTGTGTGCTTTGCTGCCTTCCAGGGCACAGTGCTGTGTCAGCTTTGCTGCCCTTCAGAGGCACAGTGCTGTGGTTCGCTTTGCTGCCCTTCAGATGGGCAGTGCTGTGGTCAGCTTTGCTGCCCTTCAGAGGCACAGTGCTGTGGTTGTCTTTGCTGCCCTTCAGAGGGACAGTGCTGTGGTCTGCTTTGCTGCCCTTCAGAGGGACAGTGCTGTGGTCAGCTTTGCTGCCCTTCAGAGGACAGTGCTGTGTCTTTGCTGCCCTTCAGAGGACAGTGCTGTGGTCAGCTTTGCTGCCCTTCAGAGGCACAGTGCTGTGGTCAGCTTTGCTGCCCTTCAGAGGGACAGTGCTGTGGTCAGCTTTGCTGCCCTTCAGAGGGACAGTGCTGTGGTCAGCTTTGCTGCCCTTCAGAGGACATTGCTGTGGTTGTCTTTGCTGCCCTTCTAGAGGGACAGTGCTGTGGTCTGTCTTTGCTGCCCTTCAGAGGACAGTGCTGTGGTTGTCTTTGCTGCCCTTCAGAGGGACAGTGTTGTGGTCAGCTTTGCTGCCTTCAGAGGCACAGTGCTGTGGTTGTCGTTGCTGCCCTTCACAGGGACAGTGCTTGGTGTCAGCTTTGCTGCCTTCAGAGGGACAGTGCTGTGGTCAGCTTTGCTGCCCTTCAGAGGGACAGTGCTGTGGTCAGCTTTGCTGCCCTTCAGAGGGACAGTGCTGTGGTTGTCTTTGCTGCCCTTACAGGGACAGTGCTGTGGTCAGCTTTGCTGCCCTTCACAGGACAGTGCTGTGGTCAGCTTTGCTGCCCTTCAGAGGCACAGTGCTGTGGTTGTCTTTGCTGCCCTTCAAGGGACAGTGCTGTGGTCAGCTTTGCTGCCCTTCAGAGGGACAGTGCTGTGGTTAGCTTTGCTGCTCTTCAGAGGCACAGTGCTGTGGTCAGCTTTGCTGCCCTTCAGAGGACAGTGCTGTGGTTGTCTTTGCTGCCCTTCATGAGGGCACAGTGCTGTGGTCAGCTTTGCTGCCCTTCAGAGGCACAGTGCTGTGGTTGTCTTTGCTGCCCTTCAGAGGGACAGTGCTGTGGTCAGCTTTGCTGCCCTTCAGAGGGACAGTGCTGTGGTTGTCTTTGCTGCCCTTCAGATGGGCAGTGCTGTGGTCAGCTTTGCTGCCCTTCAGAGGCACAGTGCTGTGGTTGTCTTTGCTGCCCTTCAGATGGGCAGTGCTGTGGTCAGCTTTGCTGCCTTCAGAGGACGTTGGGGTAGTTTGGACCTTCACGTTGTGACGATGGCTGCCCGTTACAGGACATTTTGCAGTGGTTTGCTTTGACTGCTGGACAGGACACAGTCTGTGGTGTTGGCCCCAAGGGACATGCGTTTGATTGTGGTGGCCATAGAGGACAGTATGTGGTGGCTGGACTGCCCTCAGGTATTGATGGTGGTGTTGCTGCCCTCAGATGGATGGTGGACTGTGCACATTCAGATGGAAGTGTGTGGTTGTCTTGGCCTCAGTATGAGTGGTGTGGTACTGTGCATGCTTAATGCATGGTGGACAGTTGTATCAGTATTGCATGGTGTGGACAGTGACACAGTATTGTTGTGGTGGACAGTGACATCAGTATTGATGGTGGTGGACATGAACACAGTATTGATGGTGGTGGACATGACATCAGTATTGATGGTGTGGACAGTGACATCAGTATTGATGGTGGTGGACAGTGACATCAGTATTGATGATGGTAGACAGTGACATCAGTATTGATGGTGGACAGTGACATCAGTATTGATGGTGGACAGTGACATCGGTATTGATGTGGTGGACAGTGACATCAGTATTGATGGTGGTGGACAGTGACATCAGTATTGATGGTGGTGGACAGTGACATCAGTATTGATGGTGGACAGTGACTCAGTATTGATGGTGGTGACAGTGACATCAGTATTGAATGATGGACAGTGACATCAGTATTGATGGTGGTGGACAGTGACATCAGTTTGTGAGTGGACAGTGACATCAGTATTGATGGTGGACAGTGACATCAGTATTGATGGTGGGACAGTGACATCAGTATTGATGGTGGTGGACAGTGACATCAGTATTGATGGTGGTGGACAGTGACATCAGTATTGTGGTGGACAGTGACATCAGTATTGATGGTGGACAGTGACATCAGTATTGATGGTGGACAGTGACATCAGTATTAAATGTGGACAGTGACATCAGTATTGATGGTGGTGGACAGTGACATCAGTATTGATGGTGGACAGTGACATCAGTATTGATGGTGGACAGTGACATCAGTATTGATGGTGGTGGACAGTGACATCAGTATTGATGGTGGACAGTGACATCAGTATTGATGGTGGTGGACAGTGACATCAGTATTGATGGTGGACAGTGACATCAGTATTGATGGTGATGGACAGTGACATCAGTATTGATGGTGGACAGTGACATCAGTATTGATGGTGGTGGACAGTGACATCAGTATTGATGGTGGTGGACAGTGACATCAGTATTGATGGTGATGGACAGTGACATCAGTATTGATGGTGGACAGTGACATCAGTATTGATGGTGTTGGACAGTGACATCAGTATTGATGGTGGTGGACAGTGACATCAGTATTGATGGTGGTGCTGTGGTTTCGCCATCACGTTGGCCTCGGCGCTACTCTCCGTGTCATATTCTGTTGACGTTTCATCTGGTCCATCCACTAGCTTTTCGTCTTCTTTCGTTCACTGCTCACCAAGCCAACGACGCCATCTGCAGATTGAAGTCTGTGATGATTTTTCCACCTGTGCTGACTGAGCTGACATGATCTTTAAGGGCATCAGTCACGATCTGTTCCGGGAAAATGCCGAAAAGTGGTGAGGGAGTTAGCAGGCGGTGAACAAACTCCCGCTAAAGTATGGAACCATTCTCAAACAGCACCCGCATGGGTACCGCCCTAGTCGCTATGGAGTATAATAGCTAGATGCTATGGGCATGTTTCTGTCCGATGTTACATTGATGCTGAATTTCTTCCTTGTGGCCCGTAGTGTTTCCTGTAGGGTTCTGTAGAACACCTTCTTGAGGTCTGTGAAGACATGGTAGAACTCCCTCTGGTGCTGCAGATGAGTTTGGCAAAGGGTACATAGGTTAAAAAATCTGCACGATGGTGCTTTCGCCTCTGCAGAGTCCAGCGTGCTCTTTAGAAGTTAAGGTGTCCTGCTTGTGGTTGCAAAGTATACGGTATGATTGTTTGAGCAGCACTTTACTTGCGTGGCTGACCAAGCTTAAAGCGGGGTTATTTTTGGCAGACTGGGAGATTTTCTTTTCTTGGGAAGGGGGGACGATTAACGATGGAGTCCACAGTGTGGGCCACTCTCTTCAGTGTGCAGATGGTAGTTAAGCATATTAATTACTGCATCTCCGTCATGTTATCAGCGTTCTGCAAGGATGTTGTCAATGCTTGCAGTGTTCCCCACATTTCAGCGATTTCTCTGCAGCTATGACTTATTCATGGAATACTGGAAAGTCATCCTCGTTTGATTAATCTTTTTCTGTCAGCATGTTCGGATCTCCTGTGTTGTGTTTGTTGTAGCGTTCAGAGCAATAATCAATCCACCTTTGGAGGATATCTTCGTCCTGTGTGACACAGTTGCCGTCCTTGTTCTGAATGAGACAAATATACAACAATATATGACACGATATGTTTTGCTGAATGTACCATTCATTTTGTTTCGCTTATTTTTTCGTTCTAAGGTTATTTTTTTAATCACAAGAAGTGAAAATAGGGCATTTCAAGACTCCAAAAATACATAAGAAGACCAAATGGACGAATCACACGCAGAGTGGACAGTTATTTTCCACTCTATGTACCGTATACAACATCTCTGCCTTCACACACGGTCATTATCGACAAACTGGTATGTTTGATTTTAACATTCTAAGGAGAGAGAGAGAGAGAGAGAGAGAGAGAGAGAGAGAGAGAGAGAGAGAGAGAAAGAGAGAGAGAGAGAGAGAGAGAGAGTTTTTTTCCAGAATGCTGATAAGTGAAAGGGTCACAGGGGTTGGAAAAACAACAACAACAACAGTGCAGGACAGTAAAAGAAGACGAGAACAAATTCAGAGTCAGGGTGACAGAAGAAGGGACACTACTCGCACAATGGTGCCGCAGCGACAGCCAGAGTAAGCATCCCTCTGCGGAGAGTCAGGCCACCACGGCGATCCCACGATCCCCAGTCCCCATGAAGCATGGATTTGCCGATAGTGATGAGTTGACTGAACACCCCCAGGGATGGTCCTGAAGGGGAAATCAGGGCTGAGATCATCATGAGAGCAGGGCGTGAAGGACCATACAATTCCAGTCACAAAATGCAACAAAAGCATTTTAACACGTGTGAAGGACCATACAATTCCAGTCATAAAATGCAACAAAAGCATTTGAATACGTGTGAAGGTCCATACAATTCCAGTCACAAAATGCAACAAAAGCATTTTAACACGTGTGAAGGACCATACAATTCCAGTCATATGCAACAAAAGCATTTTAACACGTGTGAAGGACCATACAATTCCAGTCACAAAATGCAACAAAAGCATTTTAACACGTGTCAAGTACCATACAATTCCAGTCATAATGCAACAAAAGCATCCTAACACGTGCGGGTCTCTGGCGTTATCCCCCCCTCCCCCCCCCCCCCCCCACACACTTTGAAAAATATGTTTTCTTTGTAAGAGTATATGCATTAGAGTACGTTTTATAACTTAAGGCTGGATAATGTTGCTTATAGCCCAGCCGACCGCAAAGGGCCACATCAGGGCTGGACTGAACAAGTTAGTTCTCATGAAAAATATGTTTTCTTTGTAAGAGTGTATGCGTTAGAGTACGTTTTATAACTTTAGACTAGTTCTCAAGTTTGATTTTACTCTTGCTGCGACATTTTGCGAATGGCGTTTGGTTAAACCTAGACTTGTTTTCTTTCGAAATTTTAGACGTGGACTAGACATGTGCATTTTACATAATGACTTAAAACAAAACATACAATAACATGATTGGTCATAGCTAAATCCAAAGAACATAGAACTTTTTTTTTTCATGAGAATAATCTTAAACTGAATCAAATGGAAAACAACGGAGGGTATTTTTTATAACGGGCTGGGAAACTCGTACTGTTACTGACCGGGAATCACAATCCTTAAAAAAGGAATGAAAGAACAAAAAAAAAATGGACGAAGATTGAGACCAAGGTGAAGAAGTAGGAGGAGGAGGAGGAAGAGAAGAAGAAGAAGAAGAAGAAGAAGAAGAAAATATCTAGGAGATAAAAAATGAACAAAAGCTGAACTTTAAAAAGGCAGTAAGTAGATAATCATATCCTTGAAATATTTTGTCACGTGACCGCTAGGAGTGTGATGATTCGGAGAGCCTCGGGGCAATGTGTAAAATAGGCTGGCGAAGAGCAAAAGGAGACGAGTGTGGATGTCTATTCTGAATAAAGGTGAGTTTAAACCATATGGAGAGAGAGAGAGAGAGAGAGAGAGAGAGAGAGAGAGAGAGAGAGAGAATTTATTCATTGTTTGAGGCCTTTGCCCTTAATGAAGGGGTTGCAGGTTGATTGCAATCGTCTTGGCATCCACGCAACTGCTCACCATCATAAGTATTCACATAAAAAGTATTTTCCTCTATGCATACTGAAGACAACATCTCTACCTGTTCACACAAGATCATAGCCCACAAACTAGTATGTTTGACTTTTAAATGTTAAGGGAAAAAGAAACAGACGATTGAAAAGGGTTCCCTGTTTTACCTTTAGCCATTACAAACAAGAGTGATCTCGTATGACTCGAAGATCGTAAGCTGCTTATAGACAGACGGAAACTCACTCAGATGTTAGATCCCTCAAGCGTTCTCTGTATTTTCTTTTTTCTTTCTTTTTTGTACTCCCAGTTCTTAAAGAACAGGGAGTACTTTAGAATGGGAACGAAGAAATGCTGTGTGTGTGTGTGTGTGTGTGTGTGTGTGTGTGTGTGTGTGTGTGTGTCCGTGGTCAAAATGTGTTCCACTCGCTCCAGACAAAACTACTGGGTCGATCTTTCTGAAAATTTGTAGGTATGTTCATTATGGGTCAAGGATGATGCCCGACGTTTTAGTTTACCGTTACAGCCGTCACTAACGGCTGTAACGGCCTGTAACGGTTTTTCTTTGTGAACATTTGCAGGTATGTGCACTATGGGTTACGGATGATGCCCGATGTTTTGCCGTTATAGCCGTTACTAACGGCTGTAACGGCCTGTAACGCTTTTCTTCTTTATGGAATATCTCCGAAAGTACTTGGCCGATCTTTGTGAAAATTAGCAGGTATCTTCATGATGGGTTACGGATGATGCCCGATGTTTTAGTTTACCGTTATAGCCGTTACTAACGGCTGTATCGGCCTGTAACGGTTTTTTCTCTTTATGGAATATCTCTGAAAGTACGAGGCCGATATTTCTGAAAATTTGTAGATATGTTCATTATGGCTCACGGATGATGCCCGATGTTTACGTTTACCGTTATAGCCGTTACTAACGGCCCTTAATGGTTTCCTTCTTTATGGAAAATCTCAGAAAGTTCTTGGCCGATCTTTCTGAAAATTTGTAAGTATGTTCATTTTAGGTCACGGACGATAGCCGATGTTTACCAGAATAGCCATTACTGATGGTTACACCAGCCCAAGACGGTTTTTCCTCTTTATGGAATATCTCACGCGTATTCAGGATAAACTGGGAGTACGTTTACATGCTTTGCATCTTGTCTTTTTTTGTTGGTGTCTTTTTGTACTCCCAGTTCTTATAGAACAGGGAGTACTTTGGAATGGGAACGAAGAAATCCTCTCTCTTTGTGTGTGTGTGTGTGTGTGTGTGTGTGTGTGTGTGTGTGTGTGTGTGTGTGTGTGTGAGTGTGTGTGTCCGTCCGTCCGTGGTCAAAATGTGTTCCACTCGCTCCAGACAAAACTACTGGGCCGATCTTGCAGAAAATTTGTAGGTATGTTCATTATGGGTCACGGATGATGCCCAATGTTTTAGTTAGTAACGGCTATAACGGCCCATAACGGTTTTTCTTCTTTATGGAATATCTCAGCAAGCACTTGGTCGATCTTTATGAAAGTTTGTAGGTATGTTCAATATGGGTCACGGGTGATGCCCGATGTTTTAGCTTACCTTTATAGCCGTTAGTAATGGCCCATAACGGTTTTTCTTCTTTATGGAATATCTCAGAAAGTACTTGGCCGATCTTTCTGAAAATTTGTAGGCATGTTTATTACGGATCGTGGGTGATGTCCGATGTTTAGTTTACCGTTATAGCCGTTAGTAACGGCTATAACGGCCCATAACGGTTTTTCTTCTTTATGGAATATCTCAGAAAGCACTCTGTCGATCATTCTGAAAATTTGTAGGTATGTTCATTATGGGTCACGAATGATGTCTGATGTTTTAGTTTACCGTTATAGCAGTTACTAATGGCTATAACGGCCCATAACGTTTTTTCTGAATATCTCAGAAAGCACTTGGCCGATCTTTATGAAAATTTATAGGTATGTTCAATATGGGTGACGAATGATGCCCGGTATTTTATTTCACCGTTATAGCCGTTACTAACGGCTATAACGGCCCATAACGGTTTTTCTCTTTTATGGAATATCTCAGAAAAAAAAAACTTGGCCGATCTTTCTGAAAATTTGTAGGTGTATGTTCATTGTGGGTCACGGATGATACCGGATGTTTTAGTTTACCGTTATATTCATTACCAACGGCTATAACGGCCCATCCGGTTTTTCTTCTTTATGGAATATCGCAGAAAGTACTTGGCCGATCTTTCTAAAAATTTGTAGATATGTTCATAATGGGTCACGGATGATGCCTGATGTGTTACTTTACCGTTATAGCCGTTACTAACGGCTATAACGGCCCTTAACGGTTTTTCTTCTTTATAGAATGTCTCAGAAAGTACGTGGCCGATCTCTCTGAAAATTTGTAGGTATGTTCATTATGGGTCACGGATGATGCCCGATGTTTACCAGAATGGCCATTACTAGCGGCTATAACGGCCCAAAACTGATTTTCCTCTTTATGGAATATCTCGCGCATATTCAAGATAAACTGGGAGTACGTTTATATGCTTTGCATCTTGTGTAATTGTTCGTCGTCGAGATATCTTAACACGATTACGTATCAGATTAAGCAAACGCGGTTATGTTTTTCACAAATAATACATTGACTTTTCTCTGGCGTTTACCAGTTGATTTACATATACTGAGAGAGAGAGAGAGAGAGAGAGAGAGAGAGAGAGAGAGAGAGAGAGAGAAGGAAAAGGAGAGAGAGAGAGAGAGAGAGAGAGAGAGAGAGAGAGAGAGAGAGAGAGAGAGAAGAGAGAAGAGAGAGAGAGAGAGAGAGAGAGAGAGAGAGAGACATTTGACACTGGAATTGTAGTGTCACTGTCAAAACTTTTATGACTCGGGGGAGGGGGTGGGGGGGGGGGGGGGGTGGTATGAAAATAAACAATAAGAAAACGAACACCAATGTAAAACGAATGTAGGACAAGAAAAATAAACAAAAAACATATCAGCGTTTGATGGCAATCATACAAACATGTCTGAGATAGAAAAACCTGATCAAAATACCAACAAGAAATACGGATCACCAGCAAATGGCGCATTCAGAAGATGTACAATGAAATCTGGAGGGGGAAAAGTAAAACAAGCAAAATATATTCAGAACAGCTCAACCGACAAAAAAAGTATTCTCTTCCAAAATAAGTCACACGTGTTTGTTTGTTTGCTTGTAATTTGTCAAATATTCAGTGCTTCTGTGGTAGAATTTGCGATATATTTTTTTCATAACAACTACAATATGCCAAAACCCTGCCAGAGTAAGTCGCACGTGTTTGTTTGTTTCTTTGTTTTTTTGTCCAGAACTCCATGTCTCTGAGATACATTTTGCAATGAATTGTATAACAATTAATCTTCTGATGACAAAGTGCCAATAATATGGTATAAATCTCTCTCTCTCTCTCTCTCTCTCTCTCTCTCTCTCTCTCTCTCTTGGTTTAAAACAGTGAACATGCATTCTTATGTCTTCGAAAGCTTCACAGTGGAATGAACAATGCATTCCCTTGTCAACAGGATGCCCGGACCTTGGGTAAGAAAATTCTGTGGAGGGCCCCCGGGCGTCAAACCATCTCTTATTTGCATTAACGCCAAACGATGTTTATCTGTAATTTTCAAAGCACAGTATCCTCGTCATTTATTTCCTTAATCACTCGATTCTCTTTCTCTGTTTAGAAACTGATTTTAAGTGATTAAAACCTGATGTGTTTTTTCCTTTCTTTTTATGTCGGAATGCCAGCTCTGCTTGTAACGTGCGACGAGTCGATCGTTAAATTCTGACCTAACATTCTCTTCAGGGTCTTCTACCCCAGGGAGAGTCACAACGACGCCATGCATATTCTCTGATAAGAAAGGTTGTTACACGATAATGCCCAGGTTTCTCTGCCATGCTCCATAATGTCCTACTGTCATGTCGTCTACCTGTCTACAAAGCCTTGTCTGAGGAAGCTCGAAAGTCTAGAACAAAGAGTACCTTCCGGTCCGTCCATAGAAAGCTTTGTTGGATGCATGGAGGGGATTGTTTAGAAAACGCTTCCTGGCAAAACAGTATATTATATTTCCCTTGTGCTTAGTTTTAACAGGACCTCATACTCTGGTGGCACACGTGAACACCGGTTCTGTTGGAGTTTGGAACATTTCCCCAAAGAAACACACTCATCGAGGGGACTTAGCTTTCGCCATGACCTAAGAATGCCCCTGACACCTTTCTTTTCTGTCCGACGTCATTCCTTCCAAACATTCGTGAAACTCAATCGTTTTTTTTGAAAGATTATGCTTAATTGTCTGTAAGCAATAACTACTGCCGTAGAACCATGTTTTGTGCCCCTGTAGACGATCAGCATCACTGAAAAAATACAATGTGAGTTTTGATCATTTCTTTTGTGTGTGCTTTATTGACAAGTCAAAAGGAAACGATCAGCTGTTTTCTTGAATGCCTTTAGCTGGTTGTATAAACTAAAAGGCTGAGGTGGACAAGCGAATGACATCATCTGAAAAAACAAAAAAACAAAAAAACAACAACAAAAAAACCAAAAAAAAAACCGAAACAAATATTTCCTGGTTTAAGTTGCATTCCCAGGTGTGTTTTTTTTTTCTTTCCTTGACAGCTGCACAGCTAGTTCAACTGAGAGAGAGAGAGAGAGAGAGAGAGAGAGAGAGAGAGAGAGAGAGAGAGAGAGACAGACAGACAGACAGACAGAGGGCGCACCTGCATCTGCGGACATCATCATCATGCACATACGACATCGGCAACCGCAAGTCCGTGCGCACCTAAACGTCATCTGGTCTCACGTGTCGCTTCAATCTCCCCACTTGACGAGACGTCATGACGCCAATAAGCCTTCAACGCACCCCACCCCCCACCCACCTCCACCCTCTACCCACTGCCCCTCCCTATACTTCCCCTCCCTCCCCCCACTCTCCACTTCGCTTCCCCCAACCCGACTCTCCCACCCAAAGAACCCGAAGTCGATGACATTTTGACACTGGGCGCCGCTCGCGCGAAAAGCGGGGGGTGGGGGGTGGGGGGGGGGGGGGGGGGGGGGAGGACAGACAGCCTCGGTGCAGAAGGGGAAGTGACTGTGAGTGCAGGTACCAGGCAGGGCCCGTCACTGCGGAGGACTGGGTGATGCCCGAGCAAGGGTTGTGCATCTTGATCGCTCGGCCCGGTGCCCGCGCCCCCATCGCACCTGCCTGCGGCCGGGGCCCTCCAGGTGTTGTTTGGCGAGGTGTGATGTGATTAATGCAGCGGATCACCCCGTGACACAGTGTGTGTGTGAAGGGGGAAGGGTATAGTAGTAGTAGGATAGAGAAAAGATAGCGAGGACAGATGGGGGTGGGGTGGGGGTGAGGGTGGAGGTGGGAGTGGGTGGGGTGGGGGCCGAGGAGGGGGATTTTTTTTTGTAGGGGGGGGGGGGGGGGGGGGGGGGGGAGGGAGGATGGAAGTTGAGGACGGGGCGTTAAGGTTAGGGACTGATTTAGAAATGAAGGGTAGGACGGGGGATGTGGGAGGGAAAGGGATGGGGCTAGTGCGAGAGAGAGAGAGAGAGAGAGAGAGAGAGGGGGGGGGGGGAGGGGAGGAGTGGAGGGAGGAGGGGAGATTGGGGATGGATAATTTCATCCTTAAATTAACGTGTGTCTGTGCCGTTTGTCCCTGATAACAACGACGATAATGGCGGTGACAAATAAACGACAATGTACTCGGCGCCATATCCAGGCTTAGCCTCTGACGTGTGGTGGCTAGCGATCACAGAAAATACAATGAAAAGAAAAGTGTGTGTCTATCAGTCTGTCCCTGTCTCTATCTGTCTGTCTCCCTCCCCCCCCCTCTCTCTCTCTCTCTCTCTCTCTCTCTCTCTCTCTCTCTCTCTCTCTCTCTCTAGCTCTATCTCTCTCTTCTCTCTCTCTCTCTCTCTCTCTCTCTCTCTCTCTCTCTCCTCTCTCAGCAAATGTAAGTTGGACAGTATAACTATGTCTGTATCTACGATATGTCCCCTCCTCTTTTTTCTTTCATGGATTAAAAAAAATCGAGTGAATTAATGCAATATTTCTTTTTTTTTTTTCAAAACCAGCCGCAAATTCTCAGCAGAGAGGAAATTTCAAAGGAATCAGGGAGACCTGCCAACAGGTGACATGTGCAGATCTCCCGAAAGAGTTGAGGGCAGGACTGACCGCTGATGATCTCCCCCTATGGTGCACAGAAGAACGTGCATCCACAGCGACCTGCACGATGCAACAAGCCTTGGGTTTACTGGCTCCATGGGCGAACACATGGTGCACCATCATCAACAAAGAGAAATCATCAGCGACAGTTCAGATCCTCTTCACCAAGCAGAAGGCAGTTAAGATCACTCCGCAGGT
>CM031599.1:4045865-4053365 GCA_018398815.1 Conus ventricosus | reverse complement strand
TGTGTGTGTGTGTGTGTGTGTGTGTGTTGTGTGTGTGTGTGTGTGTGTTGTGTTGTATTGTGTGTGTGTGTGTGTGTGTGTGTGTGTGTGTGTGTGTGTGTGTGTGTGTGTGTGTGTGTGCGTGCGTGGGTGCGTGTGTGTGTGTGTGTGTGTGTGTGTGTGTGTGTGTGTGTGTGTGTTGTGTGTTGTGTTGTATTGTGTGTGTGTGTGTGTGTGTGTGTGTGTGTGTGTGTGTGTGTGTGTGTGTATGTTGTGCGTGTGTGCGTGCGTGTGTGTGTGTGTGTTGTGTTGTGTTGTGTTGTGTTGTGTTGTGTGTGTGTGTGTGTGTGTGTGTGTGTGTGTGTGTGTGTGTGTGTGTGTGTGGTGTGCATGTATGTGCGTGCGTGCGTGCGTGCGTGTGTGTGTGTGTGTGTGTGTGTGTGTGTGTGTGTGTGTGTGTGTGTGTGTGTGTGTGTGTTCATTTACTCAATTATGTATGTTTGGAGAAAATGGAATTGTTATAGATCTTTTCTTGTTGTTGTCGTTACTATTGCTGACACTGTAGTCGAGGTCGTCGTTGTATTGGTATTGTATCCCATTGCTTGGGACTCTTCCTGGTGGCGGTAGCGATGCTGGTGTGTCTCAACCTGCAGAATTGTCGTCCTGACGTTGAATATGAAAGGCTGATGGAGAACGACTGGAGCTTTGTTCTGTGTGTCTGAAACACAGAAGAGGGTTAGGCAAGGGAGGAAGGTGGGAAAAGATTGGAATTATCGTAGTTGCATTTGGCGGTGGTGGTGACGGCGTTGGTAGTGTCGTTGCTGCCGTTTGTAATCACACACACCCTCTGCTTGAACTCTTGACCTCACGCGTTTTGTTAGTGATTGACTTTTACGCTGGTACAGAAGATTGTGGTGGTGGTAGTTGTCGAAGAATTCTTGATGATGATGATGATGATGTTGTTGGTGTTGTTATTGCTGTTAACGCCATCGTTGTCCCCGTGGCTGTTGTATCACTAGCGGTGGTGTTATTGTGTTAATGGTGGTGATGTTGATGTTGTCCTCGTTATCGATGGGTGGTGTTCTGATGAGGGGGAGGGAGGGGGGGGGGGGGCATCGTTGTCGCTGTTGACCGATTGAAGTCGTTGTCGTTGCTGTTACTCAAGATGCCGGGGACATATGTGGTGGTGGTGGTGGTGGTGGTGGTAGTAGTAGTAGTGGTGGTGGTGGTGGTGGTGGTGGTGGTGATGGTGGAGAGGTCAGCCTTGTCGTTATTGTTTGTGGTTTTGATGGTAATGTTGGTGGGTTGTGGGACAGTGGTGATGAAGTTTTTTTTCCATTTAATTGATTAATTAATTTTTTTTAATACGGATTGTTCTTTGTTGAACAGGCTGGGGGCATAGACGATGTCTTTATCTGTGTTGTCTCCTCACGACTCCGACTCTGCCTGTCTGCCTGTGTCTTTGTCTGTCTGTTTCTCCCTCTCTTTCTCTGTCTCTGTCTTACTCTGTTTCTGTTTATCTCTGTCTGCTGTCTGTCTGTCCGTCTCTCTGTTTGCATCTCTCTATCCTCTGTCTGTCGGTCAGTCGGTCTGTCAGTCTGTCTGTCCGTTTTTCTGTCTATCTATCTGTCTGTCTGTCTCTCTTTCACTCACTCTCTCTCTCTCTCTCTCTCTCTCTCTCTCTCTCTCTCTCTCTCTCTCCTCTCTCTCTCTCTCTCTCTGTGGAAAGTCAATCAATATAGAAAATTGATTTAGGACACACAGACAGCAGTATGGCAACTAACGAGTTTTTAAATCGTCAAGTAGTCGGGGAAAAAACAGTCTCTGTCCCTAAGTTTGGCTGGTTGTCTGGGTTGTATGTCTACTCACAGTCCTCTTACAATAGATGACTTAGGCCCATCCTCTTTCTCTTTCTCTCTCTCTGTCTCTGTGTGTCTCAGTGTGTCTGTCTCTCTGTCTTTCGCTCGCTCTCTGCCTGTCTTTCTGTCTGTCTGTCTGTCCCTGTTTTTTCCTCGTTGTCTTCCTGTCTATCTGTCTGTCTGCCTCTCGCTCTCTGTCCGTCTGTCTGTCTGTCTGTCTGTCTGCCTGTCCGTCTCTCTCCTCTCTCTCTCTCTCTCTCCCTCCATTCCTCCACCCCTCTGCTCACCCCTCCCCCTCCCCACCCAACCACACCACCACCACCTCCCGCACTTCCCGCCTATCTCCGCGACCCCTACACTGACGAGGGCTGACCCCGGCCGCCCCGAGAGAAGGTGCCAGAGAGAAGAAGGGGTCACAGGGGGGTCAGGCCACATCTTTTGGCCAGCACCACGAGTGACTGAAAGCAGGAACGAGGACAAACGGCCTTCTATTCTCCACCGGCCAGGCCAAGAGATGCACCCAAACATCAGACACGCGCCCATGGGCAGAGGGGTGGGGGTGGGAGAGGGCTGGATGATAACGTGGTGATGGTGGCTATGATGGTGATGGTGATGATGATGACGATGATGATGATGATGAGCCAGCCGAGCTGACCTCCATACACGCTGGCTGGTGGGGGGGGGGGGGGGGGGGGTGGAGGGAGGGAAAGTGGAGTGGGTGGGGGAGGGGGAGGGGGAGGTAGCGGAGGTAGGAAGGAGGGGACGGGCGGAAAGGGGGAGCAACGGGAACAAGAAGTCTTTCGTGGGTTGTCTGTCCTGAAGTTGGAAAGCGTGTGTTGTTATGGAAACAGGGTCGCTCGGCAGTGATTTTTGTTTGTTTGTTTGTTTTGTGTGTGTGTGTGTGTGTGTGTGTGTGTGTGTGTGTGTGTGTGTGTGTGTGTGTGTTGTGAAATCTCGTGATGTATCCCACCTCATCTGTATTAATCACGAGTGGGGAAAAAGAGATGTCTTGGAATTCTTCACACAATTACAATTGCTGATCTCTGTGTCTTATCGCTCTTCTACTTCTTCTTCTGCTTCTTCTTCTTCTTCTTCTTCTTCTTCTTCTGCTTCTTCTTCTTCTTCTTCTTCTTCTTCTGCTTCTTCTTCTTCTTCTTCTTCTTCTTCTTCTTCTTCTTCTTCTTCTTCTGTCTGTCTGTCTGTCTGTCTGAGACTCTCTTTTTGTAACCGTCTGTCAGTCTGTCTGCCTGTCTCTGTGTATGTGACCCTTTTCACTGACATTGACCAGTGCCAGAGAGACAGAGAGAGACAGAGAGAGACGAGTAGGGAGAGAGAGAGCGAGAGAGAGAGAGAGAGAGAGAGAGGGAGGAGAGAGGAGAGAGAGAGAGAGAGAGACGAGTAGGGAGAGAAAGAGAGTGCGGGAGAGAGAGAGGAGAGAGGATTGCAGAGAGAGAGAGATGATGAGAGAGAGAGTGAGCGAGTGGGGAGGGAGAGGGAGAGAGAGAGAGAAGTAGAGAGAGAGAGGAGAGAGAGAGAGGAGTGGTAAGGGAGAGGAGTAGGAGAGAGAGAGAGAGAGAGAGAGGGGGAGAGAGAGGAGAGAGGAGAGAGGGTCCGAGAGAGAGAGTGAAGTAGAGAGAGAAAGAGAGAGGAGAGAGAGGAGAGGGGAAGAGGGTCAGGCACCAGAGAGAGAGAGAGAGAGGAAGGAGAGGAGAGAGAGAGAGTGAGAGAGAGAGACGTCACAGGAATCACGTCTCCCCTTCACTCCTCCCCCTCCCCCCCCCACCCTCCCCATTTTTTTTCTTTTTTTCTTTTGTCTCTTCAGAATCTTGATGCGATTCAGGAAATAGGACCACACTCTCAGTCATCCCTCTCTCCCCCTCCCTCCTCCCCCTCTCCCCCCCCCCCCTCCCCCAGTCGCGCCGGGCGGAAGACAACTTCATTAGCTGCGTGTGCGATGCACGAGTGGACAGGGGCTATTCGCTGCAGCAGTTGCGCCAACTTCCACCACGCTGTGTAGTAGGTGGAGAGATGTGAGGAGGGGAGGGGGAGGGTGAGGGAAGAGGGGCCAACTTCCACCACGCTGTGTAGTAGAGATGTGAGGAGGGGAGGGGAGGGTGAGGGAAGAGGGGCCAACTTCCACCACGCTGTGTAGTAGAGATGTGAGGAGGGGAGGGGAGGGTGAGGGAAGGGGGGGCCAACTTCCACCACGCTGTGTAGTAGAGATGTGAGGAGGGGAGGGGGGGTGAGGGAAGTGGGGGCCAACTTCCCCCCACGCGTGTGTAGGTGGAGAGATGTGAGGAGGGAGGGGGGGGGTGAGGGAAGAGGGGCCAACTTCCCCACGTGTGTAGTAGGTGGAGAGATGTGAGGAGGGGAGGGGAGGTGAGGGAAGAGGGGCCAACTTCCACCACGCTGTGTAGTAGGTGGAGAGATGTGAGGAGGGGAGGGGAGGGTGGAGGGAAGAGGGGCCAACTTCCACCACGCTGTGTAGTAGAGATGTGAGGAGGGGAGGAGGGGGTGAGGGAAGAGGGGCAACTTCCACACGCTGTGTAGTAGGTGAGAGATGTGAGGAGGGGAGGGAGGGAGGGAGGGAAGAGGGGCCAATTTCCCACCACGCTGTGTAGTAGAGATGTGAGGGGGGGAAGGGGGGGTGAGGGAAGAGGGGCCAACTTCCACCACGCTGTGTAGTAGAGATGTGAGGAGGGGAGGGGGGGGTGAGGGAAGAGGGGCCAACTTCCACCACGCTGTGTAGTAGGTGGAGAGATGTGAGGGGGGGAGGGGAGGGCGAGGGAAAGGGGCCAACTTCCACCACGCTGTGTAGTAGGTGGAGAGATGTGGGGAGGGGAGGGGGGGTGAGGGAAGTGGGGCCAACTTCCACCACGCTGTGTGTAGAGATGTGAGGAGGGGAGGGGGGGGTGGGGGGGGAGTGGGGCCAACTTCCACCACGCTGTGTAGTAGAGATGTGAGGAGGGGAGGGGGGGGTGAGGGAAGAGGGGCCAACTTCCACACGCTGTGTAGTAGGTGGAGGAGTGAGGAGGGGAGGGGGGGTGAGGGAAGTGGGGCCAACTTCCACCACGCTGTGTAGTAGGTGGAGAGATGTGAGGAGGGGAGGGAGGGGTGAGGGAAGAGGGGCCAACTTCCACCACGCTGTGTAGTAGGTGGAGAGATGTGAGGAGGGGAGGGGGGGGGGGTGAGGGAAGTGGGGCCAACTTCCACCACGCTGTGTAGTAGGTGGAGAGATGTGAGGGGGAGGGGAGGGTGAGGGAAGAGGGGCCAACTTCCACCACGCTGTGTAGTAGGTGGAGAGATGTGAGGAGGGGAGGGGGGGGGGTGAGGGAAGTGGGGCCAATTTTCCACCACGCTGTGTAGTAGGTGGAGAGATGTGAGGAGGGGAGGGGGGGGGGTGAGGAAGAGGGGCCAACTTCCACCACGCTTTTGTAGTAGAGATGTGAGGAGGGGAGGGGGGGGGTGAGGGAAGAGGGGCCAACTTCCACCACGCTGTGTAGTAGAGATGTGAGGAGGGGAGGGGGGGGTGAGGGAAGAGGGGCCAACTTCCACCACGCTGTGTAGTAGGTGGAGAGATGTGAGGAGGGAGGGGGGGGGGGGGGTGAGGGAAGAGGGGCCAACTTCCACCACGCTGTGTAGTAGAGGAGGTGAGGGGGGGAGGGGGGGGGTGAGGGAAGTGGGGCCAACTTCCACCACGTGTGTAGTAGGTGGAGAGATGTGAGGAGGGGAGGGGGGGGGGGGGGGAAGAGGGGCCAACTTCCACCACGCTGTGTAGTAGAGATGTGAGGAGGGGAGGGGGGGTGAGGGAAGAGGGGCCAACTTCCACACGCTGTGTAGTAGGTGGAGAGATGTGAGGAGGGGAGGGGGGGGGTGAGGGAAGAGGGGCCAACTTCCACCACGCTGTGTAGTAGAGATGTGAGGAGGGGAGGGGGGGTGAGGGAAGAGGGGCAAACTTCCACCACGCTGTGTAGTAGGTGGAGAGATGTGAGGAGGGGAGGGGGGGGGGGTGAGGGAAGAGGGGCAACTTCCACCACGCTGTGTAGTAGGTGGAGAGATGTGAGGAGGGGAGGGGGGGGGGTGAGGGAAGAGGGGCCAACTTCCACCACGCTGTGTAGTAGGTGGAGAGTTTGAGGGGGGGGAGGGGAGGGGAGGGTGAGGGAAGAGGGGCAAACTTCCACCACGCTGTGTAGTAGGTGGAGAGATGTGAGGGGGGGAGGGGGGGGGGGGTGAGGGAAGAGGGGCCACTTCCACCACGCTGTGTAGTAGGTGGAGAGATGTGAGGAGGGAGGGGGGGGTGAGGGAAGTGGGGCCAACTTCCACCACGCTGTGTAGTAGGTGGAGAGATGTGAGGAGGGGAGGGGGGGGTGAGGGAAGTGGGGCCAACTTCCACCACGCTGTGTAGTAGGTGGAGAGATGTGAGGAGGGGAGGGGGGGGGGGGGTGAGGGAAGAGGGGCCAAAACTTCCACCACGCTGTGTAGTAGGTGGAGAGATGTGAGGAGGGGAGGGGGGGGGGTGAGGGAAGAGGGGCAAATTTCCCACCACGCTGTGTAGTAGGTGGAGAGATGTGAGGAGGGGAGGGGAGGGGGGGTGAGGGAAGTGGGGCCAACTTCCACCACGCTGTGTAGTAGGTGGAGAGATGTGAGGAGGGGAGGGAGGGTGAGGGAAGAGGGGCCAACTTCCACCACGCTGTGTAGTAGGTGGAGAGATGTGAGGAGGGGAGGGGGGGTGAGGGAAGGGGGCCAACTTCCCCCACGCTGTGTAGTAGGTGGAGAGATGTGAGGAGGGGAGGGGGGGTGAGGGAAGAGGGGCAAACTTCCACCACGCTGTGTAGTAGAGATGTGAGGAGGGGAGGGGAGGGTGAGGGAAGAGGGGCCAAGGGGCGACCGGGGGGGGGGGGGAGGGGGAGGGATTGTCGCGGGGGGAGGGGGGGTAGGGTAGGCGGGGGGAGGTGGTCAGATGAAGACGTTCATTCTTCAAGGCCATGGCCGTTAGAAGAGGATGTACATGAACCATGATGTAAAGCGCGCAGGTCTGTACCTATAATCATTACCCATCTCGCATCTACAATGAGAGATAAGTGTTTGCACGTTCTTCTTGGTTTTCGTTGTCCTGAATGTGTGTGTGGTGTGTGGTGTGTGTGTGTGTGTGTGTGTGTGTGTGTGTGTTTTGTGTGTGTGTGTGTTTACCTGAAGAAGACCTAAGAAGTCAAAACGCGTCGTGTTTATGTCTTTTGATCGGTTTGTCCATGTTGTCTTGCGCATCCATAGCAATTCTTTTTTTGAAATCTGCTTCATAACTGATCCGCCTTTGGGTTTGACTGGTGATGCCAACAGGTGTTCTGTTTTTTACGTTGATGTTAAGGATTTTTTTCCAGTACTTAAAGTGCTCGTGAATTCATCACTGTTCTGTTTTAAATGTTGGTACAAGAAAGCAGACAGGAGGAGAGGAGAGAGAGAGAGAGAGAGAGAGAGGAGAGAGAGAGAGAGAGAGAAGAGTAATGACGCAAAACACGAGTATTTGTACCAGCAACCCATTCTCTATCGTCTCCAATCCCCCCCCCCCCCTACCCCACCCTCCAACCCTTTCATTCTTCCACCAGTCTGTGCTTCTCCTCTCTTCCCGTCGTCCCCCCTCCCACCCACAATCTTTCTGTTCCCC
>CM031599.1:4030865-4040865 GCA_018398815.1 Conus ventricosus | reverse complement strand
AGTGGTGCATGTTGACACAGTGTCAGTTTCATCAAAGAGGTGTCACTGCAGGAGTGGTGTATGTTGACACAGTGTCAGTTTCATCAAAGAGGTGTCACTGCAGGAGTGGTGCATGTTGACACAGTGTCAGGTTCAGTTTCATCAAAGAGGTGTCACTGCAGGAGTGGTGCATGTTGACACAGTGTCAGTTTCATCAAAGAGGTGTCACTGCAGGAGTGGTGCATGTTGACACAGTGTCAGTTTCATCCAAGAGGTGTCACTGCAGGAGTGGTGCATGTTGACACAGTGTCAGTTTCATCAAAGAGGTGTCACTGCAGGAGTGGTGCATGTTGACACAGTGTCAGTTTCATCAAAGAGGTGTCACTGCAGGAGTGGTGCATGTTGACACAGTGTCAGTTTCATCAAAGAGGTGTCACTGCAGGAGTGGTGCATGTTGACACAGTGCCAGTTTCATCAAAGAGGTGTCACTGCAGGAGTGGTGTATGTTGACACAGTGTCAGTTTCATCAAAGAGGTGTCACTGCAGGAGTGGTGCATGTTGACACAGTGTCAGTTTCATCAAATAGGTGTCATGTTGACACAGTGTCAGTTTCATCAAATAGGTGTCATGTTGACACAGTGTCAGTTTCATCAATAGGTGTCATGTTGACACAGTGTCAGTTTCATCAAAGAGGTGTCATGTTGACACAGTGTCAGTTTCATCAAAGAGGTGTCACTGCAGGAGTGGTGCATGTTGACACAGTGTCAGTTTCATCAAAGAGGTGTCACTGCAGGAGTGGTGTATGTTGACACAGTGTCAGTTTCATCAAAGAGGTGTGCACTGCAGGAGTGGTGCATGTTGACACAGTGTCAGTTTCATCAAAGAGGTGTCATGTTGACACAGTGTCAGTTTCATCAAAGAGGTGTCACTGCAGGTGTGGTGCATGTTGACACAGTGTCGTTTCATCAAAGAGGTGTCACTGCAGGAGTGGTGTATGTTGACACAGTGTCATTTTCATCAAAGAGGTGTCACAGCAGGAGTGGTGCATGTTGACACAGTGTCAGTTTCATCCAAGAGGTGTCACTGTAGGAGTGGTGCATGTTGACACAGTGTCAGTTTCATCAAAGAGGTGTCACTGCAGGAGTGGTGCATGTTGACACAGTGTCAGTTTCATCAAAGAGGTGTCACTGCAGGAGTGGTGTATGTTGACACAGTGTCAGTTTCAGTTTCATCAAAGAGGTGTCACTGCAGGAGTGGTGCATGTTGACACAGTGTCAGTTTCAGTTTCATCAAAGAGGTGTCACTGCAGGAGTGGTGCATGTTGACACAGTGTCAGTTTCATCAAGAGGCGTCACTGCAAGCGGATTAGTCCATATACTCTAATACACCACATCCGCCAATTTTAGATCACTCGTCGCGTTGTTTAATTAAAGCTGATGGATAAATGAATTCACGACTAAGATGAGAGAATTTAGGGAAATGGTCCCGTTGCTACGACTTAGCAGATGTCTGACCTACAGCATTAGCCCAACGCGCTGGTCAGACCTCGAGTAACTTACCTAACATACGTGGAATCGGTTTCCCATTCCAACATGCACAAAAAGTTTTAAGCATCAGTCCAGCGCTAGGCCTAGCAATCGCAGACGACTTTGCAAGTTACATACTTGTTAGAAGAGGTGTTGAACACGTAGCTCTTTCAGTGCACTACGGCGCTGTCACCTTCCGCTCGTCCTCCACCCCACTCCCCCCCCCCCCCCCCTTGCTCTCAATTCACCCCCTTGCCTCATCTCTCTCCGCCTACCACTACCATTCTCTTCCCCCATCCATCACGCACATCTTCTACTCTCCATCTCTCTTTCTCTCTCTGTGTTCTGTCAAGTTGCCTGAAAGCTGCAGACAGGAATGTTTTGACCTTGATTAGCCTAGCCCTGCCCTCACTGCCAGCAACGCCGTGACCATTAGCCTGGTGCGCCCTCCTCCAGGTGAAAAGTTCATTCCACGCATCTTTTCCTCGCAAGACGCACGGGTCGCCTACGTGTTCAAAACTGTGAATCATTGACGTGACGTATTATTTTGACGTAACACGCATGATTGTTCACGGTGTAAAAATATGGTCTGTTTTAGATTCTGAGTGCAATCATACATTTATCGACATAAACCCACGCTTGGTATGACGCTGAATGCGTTACAAAAATGCAGCTTTATTTGTTGGAATGTTTGTGCGAATGATGTCATTGTAAACTGTTTGTTATCAGTTTATAAAGCAGTAACTATAATTTCTCGGACATGAAAATGCTATGTGATACCTACTAACTTTATTGCTAAGCTAGCTCGGAATGACGTCCGTTACGCTTCGTTGAGATCTTCTTGGAAGAGATGGCTGGAAAAGTCTTATCAGTATTCATGTATGATCTGTCAGATTGGACTGGGATTATTCTTGTAGCTGCCAGAAAATTCCATCATTAAAGTGTACCACGGGCAGGCTCGTGCACGCGCGCGCCCCACACACACACACACACACGCACACACACACACACGCGCTCACACACACACACGCGCGCGCGCGCGCACACACACACACACACACACACAAAACACACACACACACACACACACACACACACACACACACGCATACACGCATACGCCACAAAGACTACAAAAGCTCCTTGAATACATAGTCTTACACAACACAAAGCCCACCCCTCCCCTCCCCCCAAAAACAACAACAACAAAAAACAAAAAACAAAACAAGAGATGAAAACAAATAGACTAATAAACAAACACACCGCAACACAAAAACGGAAGCCTACTTTGTGATGCAGGTCGGACTAAAGCGTTCGAGGGCCAAAGGAACACCTATCGTTGAGAGAACCAGTTTCACTACACACACACACACACACCAAAACACACACACACACACACACACACACAGGCGCACACGCACACACACACACACACACAACACCCACAACACACACACACACACACACACACGAGGCGCGTGCGCGCGCGCACACACACACCACACACACACACACACACACACACACACACACACACAGAGTCTGGCACTGACCTGACAAGTACCCACCGTTTATAGCGGGCGCGATGAGAGGCTGACCATACCTTGACCCCACTCGCCAAAGGTCATTGCCTGCACTCGCGGAGGAGAGGTGTGTTTTTTCATGAGGAGGTGGGAGGAGGGTGATGATAGTGGGGGTGTGGACGGGGGGATGGGTAGGAAGGGGGGGGGGGGGGGGAGGGTAGGACGAGCGGGGAGATGGTGAAGGGTGGGGGAAAAGAGGGGAGTGTTGGTGGGTTGAGAAGGTACGCCAGAAGGCTAACCACTGTCTTGTTTTTCTGTCTGTCTGTCTGTCTGTCTGTTGTCGGCTTGTATCGCTTGTCTCTTCTGTCTTCTTGGTTTGTGGGGCATGAACTACCAGCACTCACCGTGGAGTGCGATAGATACTAGGAGGGTTTTTTTTTGTTGCCCCCCCCCCCCCCTCCCCCTGCCCCCTTCGTGCTAAGAAGCCTGCGACGTTCCTACTCTCGTCTGCCGGTTTGTCTGTCTGTCTGTCTGTCTGTCAGCAAAATGACGGAAACCTCCCCTCCCCCTCCCCCCTCGCCCCCCTCCCCCCCCCTCCCCCTCGCCCCTCCCCTCCGAAATGATACGGACGGATTGTACGAAGACACTTCGGATCGTGGCTCAAGGACGATTTCATTGAAGCGTGATGCAGATTCCCATCAAAGATCGGATCTGAGAACCCCCCCCCCCCCACCCTAACCCATACCTCCTCCTCAACCATTACGATACTGGCAATTAAAAAAAATAATCTTTTTAGACGTTTTCAACATTTTCTCAAGAATTCATGCGTGCGTCTCCATGAATAAGAATGAGTATCATTCGATTAATTTTTTTTATTTTAGATACCAATGAATTTGAAAGATTGATGTGGATCCGTGTTATAATCCGGATCCGTTGTGCATTAGCGCACACATGCATACACATGCACACTTACGTGTGCACAGACAAATGCCTACGTGCACTGGCACATGCACGAGTCCGCGCACGCACGCATGCAAATACACACAGGCACACACACACAGACACACACACACACACTCACACACACACACACACACACACACACACACACACACACACACACACACACACACACACACACACACACACACACACATGACCACAGTAATTGCGCAATGTTAGTTAGGTATTCAAGGCTGACCAGCGTGATGGGCTAATTGCACAGGTCAGGCACAAGGTAACCCGCGTCCTTGAGACCTTCATGGTCAATCCTTTCATCTCAAGAGCAAAGTCATTCATCCATCCAGCCGTGGATCCTGCGCGCTGTGGTCCTAGGCCTTAGCAGATGCAGTGCAGCGTATATGGACTAACTCGGCAAGCCGTGACACCTGGATGAAATTGAAAGTGCAGAATGAGATTCACAAAGAAGAGGGGGTGGGGGTGGGGGGTGGGGGAGGGGGGTTGCGGTGGGGGTGGTAGTACTCATTGGTCACGGCACAGTGGGTTGAAAAAGGCCAAAGACGCGCAACTGTTACAATCTGTCTGTCTGTGTGTCTGTGTGTCTGTCTGTCTGTCTCTCTCTCTCTCTCTGTGTACCACCAGAGGACACCTATTACCAAACCACCAGAGCATAGCTATTACCAAACCACCAGAGGATCGCTATTACCAAACCACCAGAGGATCGATCGCTATTACCAAACCACCAGAGGATAGCTGTTACCAAACCACCAGAGGATACCTATTACCAAACCACCAGAGGATAGCTGAGACTGGATGGATTCACTTAAAATAAAACAGATATGAGTTCTCGGTGAGAATTTTGGAGATATACACGAGGGATTTAGATGGGTGTTGGATTTTGGAGACATGTTTTAGAAAGACAGACGAGGGATTTAGATATGTGTTGAATTTTGGAGATATGTTTTAGAAAGACACACGAGGGATTTAGATGGGTGTTGAATTTTGGAGATATGTTTTAGAAAGACACATGTGGGATTTAGATGAGTGTCGCATTTTGGAGACATGTTCTAGAAAGACACACGAGGGATTGAGATGGGTGTTGAATTTTGGAGATATGTTCTAGAAAGACACACGAGGGATTTAGATGGGTGTTGCATTTTGGAGACATGTTCTAGAAAGGCACACGAGGGATTTAGATGGGTGTTGAATTTTGGAGACATGTTCTAGAAAGACACACGAGGGATTTAGATGGGTGTTGAATTTTGGAGACATGTTCTGGAAAGACACACGAGGGATTTAGATGGGTGTTGAATTTTGGAGACATGTTCTAGAAAGACACACGAGGGATTTAGATGAGTGTTGAATTTTGGAGACATGTTCTAGAAAGACACACGAGGGATTTAGATGGGTGTTGAATTTTGGAGACATGTTCTAGAAAGACACACGAGGGATTTAGATGGGTGTTGAATTTTGGAGACATGTTCTAGAAAGACACACGAGGGATTTAGATGGGTGTTGAATTTTGGAGACATGTTCTAGAAAGACACACGAGGGATTTAGATGGGTGTCGATTAAAGTGAAGAGGACTGTATGACATGTTGCAGTGGTCGGCGCGCTCCGAGTGCCCCGTTAGTTCGGCTTATTGTTTCAATTCCACATTAAAGCGAGTTACATTTTGGTCGTCAGGGATAGTCTCGGTGTGTCTGTCTGTCTGTCTGACTGACTCTTTCTGTGGCTAGGTCTGTTGCATGCTCTCTTCAATAGCGGTTAGTGTGTGTGTGTGTGTGTGTGTGTGTGTGTGTGTGTGTTGTGTGTGTGTGTGTGTGTGTACTCTCTCCCTCCCCCCAATTGCAGTGCCCACTAAACAATAAATGCCTTCACAACAACATTGTATACCAGGCTACTGTGACATCAGAAAATGAAAAAGAAACATACATAGGGATCACTGAAAACCACTTCAAAACCAGATATGCAAAACCACAAACAGTCATTTAACAAAGAAAAATACAAAAACCAAACTGAATTGAGCAAATACATTTGGAAACTTAACCTTTACCAGCCGAGTCGTCCAATAGTGGACGACAGGATTTCTCTCCCTTGAGCCGAGTCGTCCAAGTCCGGATGACGGAAAGACAGCTCACAGTCTGCCGTGTCGTCCACAGTCAGACGACGGGAACATAAAAATTCCTACACTTTCCATGAAATGGTCCAAGGGAAATAACCTCTGTAACTAGTCTTGGGATGTTGGAACGAGTTGTCGACCATACTTTCAGTGGCCTATTGTGAACTTGGCTGACCCCACGAGCTTTGGAACAAAGAACTGAGAGCACGACCACGCGGTGCGCGGCACGTTTCCTGTGTCAGAAAAAATGTCGGTCAGGCAAATGGGTGGTAACATTTTCTCGTGCAATGAAGTGCTTGAAATCGTATTACAAAGTGGATCTGGTGATGATTGGAGTTGAGTGTTTGTTCTTTCCTGTGACACCTAACACAAGACCGTCAGTTGTTGTAGAGCTACCGTAAAAATAAATTAAAAGTGGCCAAATCTGTGCGTCGGCAGGGGATGAAAGCGGTGCGCGGCGCACGGCGCCAGGGAATGAGTGCTGTGCACCGCGCTCGGAAACTATAACATATCCTGGAAAATCATAAAAAGGGCATCACCATACAGCAATATTTCAAAAAGATGCAACTTATGCCTAACTGAAAAATGGCTAATACTATGTAAACCACACTTAGCAACTCTTAATACTAAAACAGAAATAGTAAATAACTGCAGGCATAAATGGAAATCGTTGTTAGTGAACACACCCCGTACAACAACCTGAACCCCCCCTCCCCCCCCCCCCAAAAAAAAAACACGTGCAATCAACACGCACGCAAAAACAGCTACAACCGGGCCTCACACGCTATATAACATCGGCGATGGGCAACCCAAACTTCATCCTGACGATAGCGGCTTGCTTGAAACAAATTTGTAGATAATTTTAGCACTCCTTTTAATACTTGTTTTTACTAATGTTGCTCCCCAAGGGGTTGAGCACTGTATAAAATTGTTTTAGGCATTTTAAAAATATACTGATATATATATATATATATATATATATATATATATATATATATATATATATATATATATATATATATGTGTGTGTGTGTGTGTGTGTGTGTGTGTGTGTGTGTGTGTGTACTCTCTCTCTCTATCCAGAGTGTATGAAAAAATGGCACCGGAAAAAACGGCACCGGAAAAAATGGCACCGGAAAAAATGGCACCCGGAAATAACGGCACCCAAAAATAATAGAAATATGAGAAAGTGGAAAAAATGGCACCGTTAAATTCTGATTTCTGATGTATTATATCCTATATGGGTTTATGTTGAGTAATTTGTAAAGGATGTTTATTTTACTTTCTACGTTTAAAAGTGCAAGTTTCTTGGTTAGCATTATAACACGTGTAAGTCATAAAACAAGTAAGTAAAAAACGTGTAAGTAAAACAAATGTGACAAAAACAAACATATCACATTTCAGTGAATGTCATTTCCCGGCCCCGGCTTCCATCGAATGTTGTGTCCTGCTCCTCGGAGAAATTCTTCCACAGACTTGGATCCATCCTGTCGATCACAACAGAGTTGCCGGAGACGCGCCTGTAGTCGACAGTAGACGCGTTTGATGCGTCTGCGTGGAGGATCTCCGCGTGAATTGCTGAGGATGTGGGTGCTGGAAAGTGCTGCATCTCGCTTCAGCCACCAGATCAGCTTCCATATAGATGGGTGCTGCACACCGCATAACTGTTGAATCCTGTGATTCCACGCCTCACATAGGTTGTTTGTCCGCTGTTCACCCTCTAGTGTGACTTGTGTGTGTTTGTGTGTGCGTGTGTGTCACACCATTAGGCCCTATTACCGGGTGCCATTTATTCCGGGTGCCATTTATTCCAGGTGGCTTATTTTCCCGGTGCCATTTTTTTTCCGGTGCCATTTTTTCCAGTGCCGTTTTTTTCCGGTGCCGTTTATTCCCGACCCCATCCAATCCACTCAACCCCCTCGCATGTCCTCGTCTCGTGCCGGAAGACTTGTTTCCTGGAGATATTCTCACAAATGAGATGGTGAATAATTCTTTCAGTGACTCATCTTTCAAGCTGTTGTTCCATTGTAAGATCGAAATGTTCATTTCATTCATTTGTTTATGTTATTTATCTCATTATTTTATTGATGCTTTAAACTAAGCTTTTATTTTTCAATATTTTTTTTTAGCAATTTTTACACATTTTTTGCTTCTATTCATTTACTATGGTGTTGGTGAACAGTTTATTGTTACAGCGCTCCTGCCTACCCCTCCCCTATCTCCCTCTCTGTCTCCCTTTCTCTGTCTCTCTATCTCTAACGCTCCACCTTCCCCCTCTCTGTCTGTCTCTCTCTCGCACACGCGTGCGTGCGAGTGAATGCGTCATATATGACACAGTCATCGCCATATCGTCGTTGTTACCATCATCATCATCATCATCAACAACACCAACATCAGAATCAAGAACAGACATTACACGTTTTTCTTTACAAACATTCTGATTAGAACATAACCCCCAGTCTCTGCCTCTCTCACACACTCTCGAACATTCCACGACAGATGGCGGTCAGTCAGCCAACGCGCTGCTGCAGGAAGGTGCGTGTAGTAGGGAGGTACATCTCAGTGTGCAGCCAAGCAGAAACCTGTTGAACACCCGTTGGGCAGGCGAGCGGACTAGTATGGAAAAACAGTAGCGTCGGAAGACGACAATGACTAAGTTCACTGTTTGCCTTGGGAAATCGGGCATTATCTTTCAGGGGAAAAAAGAAGCGATAAACGTGAAATTAGTTGATATAGCTACACTGCTTATGGATCAAACTGTGTCTGTTTCCCCGCAGAAGACGATCATTTTTAAGATACATACAGACACATTTTAAAAGAAAGTTAAAGTAAATCCGCCAGTTAACGTGGACAAAGAAATTGCAAGACAAAGCACGACGCGTTTCGAGCTCTTAGGTCTTCTTCAGGCAAGACAGACAACATTCAGGACAATGAAAACAAAGAACGAGCAATCTTGCGCCAACCTGGAGAAGATAAGTGATTGTTCATTAAACAACATTCAGGTCCTGAATTCAGGTCGAAACGCCTCGTGTTTTGTCTTGTAATTTGTTTGTTCATGTTAACTGGCGGATTTACATTAAATTTCTTTTAAAATTTGTTACAATTTCCGCCTGCGGTCACCTCACTTTCAAAGTAAACAGAGATAATAGGATAAAGAGTTATTATCACAGTTATCCTTGAAGATCGTCTCTGTTTTCCATGGTTTCGGGCGAAAAAGACCCCTCACTTATCATCCTTCAAGTAAACACCGGTAATAAGGAAAAGAACGATTGCTGCAGGTATCACTAGGAACATAAACTGTTTTCCCGACGCTCATGTTTTCTGGCTTCTGGTGCATCAGTACCAACTGCTGCCAGAGGACGTGCCAGTGCTAACAGGAAAACAGAAATAATAACTAATTTTCATGAAGCAAACTTTAGAAAGAGAGGGGGTTAGTTACCGCCAAGGACCTAGACAAACAAAGCACAGGACAAGACACAATGCATTTCGACCTCTTGGGTCTTCTTCAGGCAAAAACAGATAACATTTAACATTTAGGACAGACGAACAAAGAATGAAGAGTCATTTATCTTTCCAGGTATTCGGCACTCAAATTACTAATTTTCATGTCACGGTCGTTTTCCTTGCCTTGGAACAGTAACTGTTTTCTTCACGAAAACGGGAAATCTTAATCTCCTAAGAAAAAAAAAAGGGAAATTAATCATGGTGTTTTTGGAAAACAGAGAACACAATTATTATCGTAAGGAAGACAGGCAAACAACAACAGCAACAACAACAACAACAACAACAACAACAACAACAACAACAACAACGCGATCTTTTCGGAAAACAGTTATTGTCAAGTGGAAAAGTTGTGACCACTACAAAACTGATTCCGCAGTTGTTGTTGT
>CM031599.1:4013365-4018365 GCA_018398815.1 Conus ventricosus | reverse complement strand
GAACATCTTGATGACAAACAAAAATTGCATTCATAATAAACGAAGCCCATTTTTTTAAAACATGATATTTGATACTAAAATATTAATTACGAGACATGTTTTAACTAGAAACATGTTGTCGTAGTTTTTAAAAATTTCTTCACCTTTTTCACAAGAATATTCTAGTCAGCTGTACGCCCTGTTGGTTTTTCATTTCGGAAAGGATTTTAAGGTACACAGTTGTTCCATAAAGCAAACTGTGATTTGTTTTCCTTTAAATGACACCACATGTAATGTATACAATCTCACCTTTATTTTCAACTGTTTTCTTCCTTTTTCACCTGTATTCTTCAGCTGCTTGAATACACTTGATACAATTAAGTACTCCGCTAGTACTGTCGGTTTTCTTGAAACTTTCCCATGTTTTAAAACATTTTTAGCCGACGCATCAGTCAAGTATTTAGTTGTCCAAGTTTTAAAACTTGTATGGATTTTTAGATAGTGAACTCGCTGTTGAAGAAAATAGGTTCCTCCGCAATATCTGTGTTGTGTGTATCTTTGTATAGCGTATAATACAAAAAAGATACATATGACGTATAATAAGCAATAAATACTACAACGCGTAATAAGCAATAAATACATATAACGTACAATAAGCATTAAATGCATATACTGTATAATAAGCAATAAATACGTATAACATATGAGAAGCTTTTAGCTGACCAAGTTTTTAGTTGTCCGAGTTTTAAAACTTGTATAGATTTTTAGATAGTGAACTCGCTGTTGAAGAAAATAGGTTCCTCCGCAATATCTGTGTTGTTAATCTTTTTATATAACGTATAATAAGAAATAGATACATATAACGTATAATAAGCAATAAATACATATAACGTACAATAAGCATTAAATGCACATACTTGTATAATAAGCAATAAATACTATAACATATGATAAGCGATAAAGACATATAACATATAATAAGTGATGAATACGTTTAACATACAATAAGCAATGAATACAAATAACATATAATAAGCAACAAATACATATAACGTATAATAAGCAATAAGTACATATAACATATAATAAGCGGTACATACATATAACGTACAATAAGCAATGAATACGTATAACGAATAATATGCAATGAATACGTATAGGGTATGATAAGCAATAAATACGTACAACGTGTAATAGGCAGTCAAGAAACATAACGTACGACAAGCGATAAATACATATAACGTATAACAAGCAATAAATACATCCATTGAAAATGCCCCAAGTGTTCTGTATCTCTTAAAAAGCACAGCAGGTCAGCGGTTCTACAGAGGGACGCGTGTGTTAAGGTACTGTCTTTCGGTGGCGGTTGCCTCTGAATTATTGTCCTCACCACGTAATTCAATACCACAATTGTTAAAAAAAAAAAAAAAAAAAAAAAAAAAAAAAGATTGTTAAACAAAATTATGTGGCCGAAGAACAAGCTTTTGGTATTGCCTGGTTTCTTTCTTACCTTACATTAGTACACAGTCGAACTGAACTGAATCTATCGTCCTCCTCCCCCTCCCCCCCCCCCCCTCCCCCTACCTACCCCACCGCCCCCGCCCGCCGCCATCTTTATCCTCCTCTAATCCGACCTGATCTTAGCCGAATCCGACCCCAAACAGCCTTTACGATGACTCACTGTTCATATTCCGGAACAGTGACTACGTGTATTGCAAGGGTGTGGAAGAAAGCACTCGCCCATGGCTTGATCATGTCTTGGCGGATGCAACAACGAGAGAGAGAGAGAGAGAGAGAGAGAGGAGAGAGAGAGAGAGAGAGAGAGAGAGAGAGAGAGAGAGAGGAAAACAGGAGTGAGAGAGTGTGAGGGAGGGGGAGACAGAAGAAGAGAGAGAGAGACGGGGGGGAGAGCGAGACAGGAGAGAGAGAGAGAGAGAGAGAGAGAGAGAGAGAGAGAGAGAGAGAGAGAAAGAGAGAGAGAGGTGGAGGGGGGCAATGGAGGAGGGAGCGGGGTGGGAAGGGAGAAAGGGTAGGAGGAAGGGGGGATGCCAAGAAGAAACAGGGATGATTTGAAAGGGGTGGGTGGAGGGGGTAGAGGTGGAGGAGGTTAGCAGGCAAAGGAAGAGAATCTCTGGTGTGTGTGTGTGTGTGTGTGTGTGTGTGTGTGTGTGTGTGTGTGTGGTTTGTGTGGTGGTGGTGGTGGTGATGGTGGTGGTGGGTGTGTGTGTGTGTGTGTGTGTGTGTGTGTGTGTGTGTGGGTGTGAGAGAGAAAGAGAGAGAGAGAGAGAGAGAGAGAGAGAGAGAGAGAGAGAGTGTGCGTGTGTGTGTGTGTGTGTGTGTGTGATGTGTGTGTGTGTGTGTGGTGTGTGTGTGGTGTGAGAGAGAGAAAGAGAGAGAGTGTGTGTGTGTGTGTGTGTGTGTGTGTGTGTGTGTGTGTATACGGCTAATTGCCTATGGTGGGTGTGAACTTTTCAACACTCCATGACGCAGGCGACAGGGATGGCTGCAAAGGTATGAGCGGCTGGTAGAGGGGGAGGAGGAGGAGGAGGAGGAGGAGGAGGCGACCTCTTCTTACGTCCCCTATTCTCCCGTCCTGTTTCCCGCCTCTTCCCCCCCCCTCCCCCCACCCCCACCTCCACCCCATCCTACGCTCTCGACCTCTAGCTGTCTTCCGCTCTGTCTGTCTGTCTGTCTGTCTCGTCCAAAAAGAAATGAAAGATACAAAATCAACATATTTTGCGCGCTACCGATTATTCATAGATTTTCTGTCGGTCTGTTCAGTATAAATACGCCTGTTTCTTTTAATGACTAACTTTTGTTTTTGGTCAAACGCAGTCAATTGAGGAGAACACTCAGATACAGAGCTAACGGTGGTCAGTTTGAACCACTCGTAGGACCAACATTATTTTCACGGTCTGACCTCCCCCCCACCTCCCTTCTCTCCACCCAGCAGTACCCAAGGACCTGATTCAGTACAGGGGAGGTTAAAGCGGCGGAAGGAGAGTGTCAGGTTCTGCCATCCGTGATGCTACGCTCAAGACACGGTGAACTCCTCACCACTCACTGCCACCACCTGTACCCTGATATTGAACTGTCAGATTTTGACGATTAACTGATCAACATTAAGGTGAGATAGGACAAAAAACATTTAAGAGAGAGAGAGAGAGAGAGAGAGAGAGAGAGAGAGAGAGAGAGAGAGAGAGAGATGCGTGTCAGGTGCAAAAGCAACTACAATGGTAAAAATGAACAGAAGAGCAGACATACATGCAAAGCGAGTAATAAACATTCTCGAGGCATACATAATTCAAACACTGCACAATTTCTTGTTACAAATAAACGCATCTCATAATTATAATCCAAATACCGTTGAAAAGTACAGCTCACTACCTTTAAAAGCAAAATCAACGTTAAAGAGGGGGAAAAAAGTCCAATAAATAAACAACATGAAGACATCAGCCCACCCCATCACAAACTGGCAGGTAACCAGAAATCATGGGCACTTTGTTTTCAACGACTTTTGCAGTACAAAGAATCTTGTTTGTGAAAATGTGGTAAACTGTGTTCAACCATTCATTCTGCATTAATTCATTGTGCGAATTACTCCTTTGCAGTATGTTGAGATGGAAAGTGTAGAAGAAGCCTGACCGCCAAAGGATAGTCCTACGGGAATCCTGGACATTTTCATGAAAGGGATTTGAAAAGAAACGGTATTAGTTCCGCCGGACGATACAGACCAACAGATTGCAGGACAAAACACAATGCATTTCGACCTCTTGGGTCTTCTTCAGGCAAAAACAGACAACACTGAGGACAGTGAAAACGAAGAACGAGCAGCCACTTCTCTTATTCGATGCAAAAAGGGATTTGATTTGTGTCGGAGAAGGAAAAGGGTGGCCAACTGGTCTTTTTGATGTATGGTTTTGATGTGGAATGGAATGGAGTGTTTTATAAACGCCAGTTCAAACTGAAGCATGGCAGGTAACAAAGCACAGTCATTGAGGTTTGTGAAGTATTTAATCCTATATCGGGGGAAAAAAAGAAGAAGAAATAGAACAGTTTTTTTTCCCGTAAATGTGCTGGCAGTGTACTTCCATCTGGAAACGATTTTCAAGGGAGCTTACTCTCGATGACAGATACTTTTCCATCTGTGTTCTACATAGTCGCGCTTGTCAATGAAAACACACGTTTCCATGCTGGGTTGTTTACTGCTTCACAGCATAGCAAACTGCAAACAAACAAGTCAGGAAGCGATTAAGGGTTTAAAAAAAAACAAACATTGCAAGTTCTCACAGTTTGTTTGGACGTCTGCTCTTTGTTCGCCCCCCCCCCCCTCACCCCTCCAACTTTGCATAGTTAATGCTTCCAAGTTGCGGCACTCTGTTGATACCAACTGTCAAGTTAACGCTCTTTGTCTCCCTTGCACCTTAGCCGAGCTGTTCCAATTAAGGAGACTCTTCGGAATTTACTGACTTTCCCATCTAAGAATGAAATTGCGAGTTTGATTTTTCTGAATCAACGTTATACATGATCTAGTCCTGTTCGTGTTTTTAAAAAAAAAGAAATTCTTTATAATGCTTGTAAATGACGTCTTTGCTGTCTTGAAAGGAGTAGGGTTGTATATCTCCCTCTCTCTCTTCTTTCTCATCTCTCTCTGTTTGTCTACCCTCTCTCTGTCTGTCTGTCTCTCTCTCTCTCTCTCTCTCTCTCTCTCTCTCTCTCTCTCTCTCTCTCTTTCTCTGTCGCTGCACCAGACCTGATATGCGGTCGGCTAAGCTGTAAGCAACATTATCTTTATGTCTGTCGCTGCCTATCTGTCTGTCTGTCTGTCTCTGTCTCTGTCAGTCTCTGTCTGTCTTTGCCTCTGTCTCTGTACTGTCTGTCTTTGCCTCTGTCTCTGTATCTCTCTGTCTCTCTCTGTCTCTGTCTCTGTATCTCTCTGTCTCTGTCTCTCTCACTCTCTCTCTCTGTCCTCCCCTTCCCTACTCTCTCTGTCTCTCTTTCTGTCACCTTTTTGGTTCTGT
>CM031599.1:4003365-4008365 GCA_018398815.1 Conus ventricosus | reverse complement strand
AATGACAGAAATGAGGGATGCTTCGCGAATGTCTGGTTGTGTAGTGGAACGCGCCACTCCGACCTGGAAATCACTGCACAGAGCCAAGGCGGACAACAGACACCATGACGTCATGGAAATCACTGCACAGAGCCAAGGCGGACAACAGGCCGTCATGGAAATCACTGCACAGAGCCATGGCGGACAACAGACACCTGGACGTAATGGAAATCACTGCACAGAGCCAAGGCGGACAACAGACACCTGGACGTCATGGAAATCACTGCACAGAGCCAAGGCGGACAACAGACACCATGACGTCATGGAAATCACTGCACAGAGCCAAGGCGGACAACAGACACCTGGACGTCATGGAAATCACTGCACAGAGCCAAGGCGGACAACAGACACCATGACGTCATGGAAATCACTGCACAGAGCCAAGGCGGACAACAGGCACCTGGACGTCATGGAAATCACTGCACAGAGCCAAGGCGGACAACAGACACCATGACGTCATGGAAATCACTGCACAGAGCCAAGGCGGACAACAGACACCTGGACGTCATGGAAATCACTGCACAGACCCAAGGCGGACAACAGGCACCTGGACGTCATGGAAATCACTGCACAGAGCCAAGGCGGACAACAGACACCTGGACGTCATGGAAATCACTGCACAGAGCCAAGGCAGCGAACAGGGACCTGGACGTGGTGTGGCTTGGATCTGATTAATGTATATGGATCAGTTTTATCATTATGAATACATATACAGCGCCTTTCCTCGGCTAGAGACCAAGCTCTAAGCGCTTTACAATCCACTCTCTTTAAACAACGGGTTGCCTACCTGGGTAGTGCCGACTGAAGAGCTGCCAGCTGGCGTTTCATTCAGTCGTTTCCCGTGTCATCCAGTCAATATCGTTCACTATTGCTCATTCAACTTCCTCACTTTCTCCATTCTTTCCATTTCTCACGCAGGGTGCATGCTATGTGTAACGTGTCATCCATACCAACGGCCAAACTGGCCTTCTCTTCCGAAAGTTGGTGATGGGATTTTACGTGTGTGTGCAAGATGTTGTGCGTGCGTTCACACACGGAACCTCGGTTTATAGTCTCATTCGAAGGACAGTATGGAAAATATAGTCAGAATCAGTGTTAACTCCGAGGGAAGAAATCCCCCTGTACCGAAACGCCCCGGTGGAGATTCGGACCCGCAACCCCAGGATCACCAAGTTTACAAGTCCGGCGCTCTACCACTGAGCTATTCAGTTCCGGTAAAAGACGATTCAGCTGGTCCTTGAGTTGTGTCATGTCCCAAAGAACATCCGAGAAAAGCTGAAGAAGTACTTTCATGAGTCCTCAATGAAAAAAAAAAGCAAACCCACTACAGACTGAATCAGTCTGGAATTTGGCTTAGCAATGGTCTCTTGCCTTTAGTCCAATACTGTTTGTGTTGGCAATAGAGGTCCTCTTGAAAGCAGCCTTGAGTTGCACAGGTTTAGCAGACCTCAGAAATGGACAGCAAGTGCGCCCCGCCCTCCCCTCCCCCCCCCCCCCCCCCCCCCTCCCCCCCTCCCCCCCCCCCCCCCACACACACACTAAAATGTCTTCATGGATAACACAACAGCCCTTACCACCAAGGAAGATGAACCCTGTACAACGCCATAACAGTTAGCCGACTTGACACACTGACGAAATGTTGGTAGTACCTAGCTAGCTGCGCTCGCCGCGAACTGTTGCGAGCGAACGTTCTCGCTCTCCCCGCAAGATCCTTGCCGTCCTGTTGCTAAGAAACGTCTCTCCAATCGAGGTCACAATGCGCGGACTAATGCTGTTTCTGCTCAGCTTTTGTGGGAGAAAACAAAAATTTAATTTGATGTATATCTTGCCAGATATAGGACCGGGGAAACAAAGAGAAAAATCAATGTTGGTAAGAGAAGGAACGCAATCTGTTTATTTCATGTTTATTTCCAGTGATGGATGGAAGGGTATAATAGGTAGACTGCCTTTAGAATTCCTCCACATACGCGAGCGCGCGCCGCAACACGCAGACACACGCACGCATGCATACACACATACGCGCGCATACGCTTACGCATACACACGTACACATATACAACACACACACAAATGCGCGTGTGCGTGTGCGCACGCACACACACACACACACACACACACACACACACACACACACACACACACACACACTCGCGCGCGCGCACGCGCCGACACACACACACACACACACACACACACACACACACACACACACACACACACACACACACGCACGCATGCACCCAAGCACGCACGCAAGCACGCACGCACGCACGCACGCACACACATAATAGAGCACGCGCGCTCGCGCTCTCGCACACACACACACACACACACACACACACACACACACACACACACACACGCACACATGCGCACATGGACACACGCACGCACGCACACACACACACACACACACACACACACACACACACACACACACACACACAAACAAACAACACACACACACAGAGCCCCTCAAATAGCTTGCCAGCACATTGACGCACAAACCGTTGCTATCGCCTTTATCGTCACCATCAATCATTGTCGTCAACGTCAGCATCACCGCCAGCACCATTGTCATAACATCGTCATTATCATATTACCATCGTCACCTTACCAACATCATTATCTCCATTCTTGTAACCAGAATCGTCGTCACCGCCATCACGTTCACATCATCGTCATCCTGTGACGTGACCATTACCATGGCTAATTATTGTCATGTGACCATCATCACCATCGTCTTCAGTGTCATCAACAGTTGTGCAGACAGCTACGAGGGGAGGCAAATGACCCAGTGTCAAATGAAACCAGGCAGTCGTCTCCCTTCTATCCCTGACCTGCTGCTGTTGCCGCTGCACAAGCAGCATACCCCTCTCATCCCCACCCCCCCACCACACTCCCCCTCTTCTCACACCCCGCCATACAAACACGCGCGCGCGCGCGCGCGCGCGCGCACACGCACGCACGCACGCACGCACGCACGCACGCACGCACGCACGCACGCACGCACGCACGCACGCACGCACGCACGCACGCACACACACACACACACACACACACACACACACGTATACAGCACATACGCATACTCACACACAGACACACAGACACAGACACAGACACACACACACACACACACACACACACACACACACACACACACGTATACGCACATACGCATACTCACTCACACACACACACACACACACACACACACACACACACACACACACACACACACGTGCGCCTACACACATATACTTCCTCCCCCTACACACCCATCCACCCACCACCCTCACACACATAAGTACACACACACACACACACACACACACACACACACACACACACACACACACCTACACACGCAAACACAACAAAAACAGACACACACACACACACCTACACACGCAAACACAACAAAAACAGACAATCACACATGCGCATGCACACACACATACACACACGCGCAACCACAGACACATCACACCACACCATGCATACTAACAAATACCACACACACACACACACACACACACACACACACACACACACGCGCGCGCACACACACACACACACACACACACACACACACACACACACACACACACACACACACACACACGCACGCACGCACAACATAAACACACAGACACACACACAGACACGCGCGCGCGCACACACTCCCGCATGCACTCACGCACACACACATGTATGTGTGTGTATGTGTGTGTGTGTGTGGTGTGTGTGTGTGTGTGTGTGTGTGTGTGTGTGAGAGAGAGAGAGAGAGAGAGGAGAGAGAGAGAGGAGAGAGAGAGAGAGAGAGAGAGAGAGAATAATTACTCAGGGCGATCAGAGCTGAGTTTGTTTGTTAGGCAGACTCTCGAAACCAGCCGCCGCGGCGCAGTGGATGGCGTGGTGGATTCTCGGCTGGAAGGTCTTGGGTTCGATTCCCATCAGAGCCATGTGGATTGTTCGGCCCATAACCGGCTCCTCCCCAGAGCTGAGTTTGCTGCGGGCTCAGCTGGGGAAGACTGGGACCACTCGGTCGAGGTTCTACCGCTTAATGGATGCGTCTTTGACAGTGTTGTTCAAACCTCCTGACTAACACTGCAGGTATCTGTATTTGTCGGGCCTGGTCGACACCGGGTCTATCATGAAAGTAAGCGTACAGAGCGCAGCCCTGTTACACAGTTCCTGACCGGCACGGAGCTTCATGGAATCCTCTTCATCATTCTCATCCTCGTCTATCGGCGTAAAAAAAAAGTTGAAATCCCGTGGTTCTTTCGTGTCCTACTGTCATGGTGACCTCGGTTTGGATTTCCTCTTCTTTCCGTAGTTCGTGTGTCTGGTTGACTGGTTCATCGGTATTGGCCAGGTTATGGGGATTGTTGTTGGGATTTGTCCCCCACTTCATTCCTGATCTGTTCAGGAACCTCTCCTTTCAACTGTGAAGAGACGCAAGCTGATATGGTTTGGGCACAACACTCGACACACCAGTCTGTCCAAAACAATCATGCAAGGCACCATCGAGGGCGGGAGAAGAAGAGGAAGGCAGCGGAAGAACTGGCATGAGAACATCAAGGAATGGACCGGACTCCATACATGTGAACTGCTGCCGGCGGCTGCTGACAGAGACACATGGAGAGGGGAGGTTGCGTCTGCGGTCCTCAGGTTTCCCCAACGACTACTTCTGTAGTTATGGGCCTGAGATGAGGTTGTTGGTGGCGCCCATCGGAGGGGGACGTTCTCTCTCACTGGCTGCGGGACAGAGCAGTTGCTGTCATCAGCAGAGGGCTTTTAATAGGTGATGTCCTGCATGTACTGGTTCAGACACAGGCACCACTGGACAAGTGACTCTGCAGCAATGCAGTGTGTGTGTGTGTGTGTGTGTGTGTGTGTGTGTGTGTGTGTGTGTGTGTGTGTGTGTGTGTGTGTGAGAGAGAGAGAGAGAGAGA
>CM031599.1:3995865-3998365 GCA_018398815.1 Conus ventricosus | reverse complement strand
GTGGGGTGGGGTGGGGGTTAGGGAAGAGAGGGCGGAGGAAGGAGTAAGACTAGAAGTAGGCAAAAACAGAAGAACTGGGAAAGGAGGAAGGAAGAAAGAAAGAAAAGGAAAGAGAAATGAGAGAGAGAGAGAGACGGACAGATGATCGAAACCAACAAGACACACACCCGATAAACAAACAGAGAAAGTACACAACCGACGCCAGAGAAGAGGGATGGATAAATCAAGACGAGAACAAAGCAGCCCGACCTACCTTTTTCTTCCCCTGTTGTGACATTCGTGGTGTGGTCAGGCTGCAAGGGAGTAGGACTTGACATTTTATGTCAAAGGCAAGAGGATCAAGACACACATAACTGTCTTAAAACCCTAAACTAAAGCAAACAAAGCGAACCGAACCAATTCGAAGAAAACAATGGAAAACACGACAAAACACCAAACACGGGGGTTGCATGAAAAACGACACGTTTGATATCAATTCCACCAAACTGAACAATGCCTTTAAAAGACGTCGTTTCGTAAAGTCATCTTCGGGACTGGAGTTGGAATGAGAAATGTGCTGAGATGCCGTTAACACCAGTTGTGGAAGCGTCCATTTCAAAGAAACCAAAGAAATTAACAAACGAAAAACGCCAAACAGAAATGCATCGCTAATTATTTTCACAACATTCACTAATTCTGTTAGCTTAGCTTTATTCACGCTGTTCCACAATGTCGGTTCTGTACCAAGGCCGGGGTCTGTGCAGATGTTTTCCCTGCCCATTCTGCAATGGTGTCAGTCCATCGGTTATTTCCCCTGTCTCCCCCTCCGTCTCCCTCCGTCAACAGTGCCTTAAAGGATTGTTTCAGGAAAGCCATTGGATTTTTTTTTTTTTTGAGAAAAAAATCAGAGCTTACAAATGCGCTGAAAGAGGACAGTGCACTGGAGATTTCAATACTGCATTGGCGTATTTCAGTCATACACATTGGCGTATTTCAGTCATACACATTGGCGTATTTCAGTCATACACATTGGCGTATTTCAGTCATACACATTGGCGTATTTCAGTCATACACATTGGCGTATTTCAGTCATACACATTGGCGTATTTCAGTCATACACATTGGCGTATTTCAGTCATACACATTGACGTATTTCAGTCATACACATTGGCGTATTTCAGTCATACACATAATACTTAATACTGCATTGGCGTATTTCAGTCATACACATTGGCGTATTTCAGTCATACACATAATACTTAATACTGCATTGGCGTGTTTCAGTCATACACATGATACTTATACAATTTTAACTTGACAACAAGGGACATACTAATATTAATAATGATAACAATACCACCACTACTACTACTATCACCTTCACCACCACCACCACCACCACCCCACAAATCTTACACAGAAGAAGAAATATATTAAAACCTGTGTATCCATTCAAATAGAAACCATCGAATGAAATGTAAGGCAATGCATATATAACAAACCGGTACGATGTAAATGTCTTATTGTGCCCAGTTAGATATGAATGTCTGTACTGTGCCCAGTTAGATATGAATGTCTGTACTGTGCCCAGTTAGATATGAATGTCTGTACTGTGCCCAGTGAGATATGAATGTCTGCACTGTGCCTTGATTATTTCTTTCAATTAAAATTGCACACGCATCCCATCCCATTCTCCAGGCTCTCACATTTCAGCTCAAGGAAAGTAAATTATTCCATACAGGGGAAAAAAAAAGACTCGAATGAAATGGCAAGGCATTGGATCTTGTTGGATGGCGTCACCATTGTAGACTTTCTCCTCACCTGAAGTCAGGTGGTCTTCATGTGGTCCAGAGTGCTGCCTGCTGCTGTGACGCGCTGGTTCCTTGCTGCTGTGATCAGAATATCGTATGTTCAGCATCTTGTGATGATATCTCATTTCCATGGCTTCATTCTCATCTACGAATCTGCTGTAAGGTCCTCTTGTCTTGAATGCATGCAGGAAGTTGAAATATGCCAGTACACGAAGGAACCTGATTCTGTATTTCACGGAAATGTTCTTATCCTTCCTTACGAATTTCACGGGAATGTTCTTATCCTTCCATACGAATTTCACGGGAATGTTCTTATCCTTCCTTACGAATTTCACGGGAATGTTCTTATCCTTCCTTACGAATTTCACGGGAATGTTCTTATCCTTCCATACGAATTTCACGGGAATGTTCTTATCCTTCCATACGAATTTCACGGGAATGTTCTTATTCTTCCATACGAATTTCACGGAAATGGTCTTATCCTTCCATACGAATTTCACGGAAATGTTCTTATCCTTCCATACGAATTTCACGGAAATGTTCTTATCCTTCCATACGAATTTCACGGAAATGGTCTTATCCTTCCATACGAATTTCACGGAAATGGTCTTATCCTTCCATGCGAATGTTGGTCTTTGCTGCCGTAAGTGGATTTCTGGTTTGGTTTCCTCGTGGTCGGTGATAAGAGTCCAGGTAAGTGGACTGTGGCA
>CM031599.1:3983365-3988365 GCA_018398815.1 Conus ventricosus | reverse complement strand
GTTTCTTTTTCTGTCTTCCGTCCCCTTTCCCCCTCTCTCCGTTTTCCTTTTTTTTTTTGTTCTGTTATCTGTTGCTGTCTCCGTCTCTTTTGCCCCCGTCTCTCTCTGTCTCTGTCTCTCTCCCCCTCCATTTCTTTGTCTCTGTCTCTCTCTGCCCTCTCTTTTTCTCTACCTACCCTGTCTGTCTCCCCCCTCTCTCTAGGGTTCTGTCTTTTCTGTCTGTCTCTGTAAACAGCACAATCAGCGTTAGCCCCAACATCCCACACTCTTACACAACCCACGCCTCGCGCGCGCGCCCCACACACAAAAACCCACCACACACAAAAAAAACACACACCCCACCCCACCACCCCACCCCAACACATCACCTCTCTCTCTTCTCTCTCTCTTCTCTCTTTTCTCTCTTCTCTCTTTTTTTTCCCTTAACCCCCGGGAAGAGTTGTCACGCACTGAAAAACATTTGGCAGATTCCTCCTGCCCTGCTGGGTGGGTGCCAGCAACCCCTGGCTGTCTGAAATTGATTCCTTTGCCCCCGGGCCCGGCGGGGGTTTGTCAGTCCTTTTTTTTTTTTTTTGTTTTCCCCTCTCCGTTTTCCCCCCCCCCCCTTTTCCCCCTTTTCCCCCCGTCCCCAAGCCCTTCCCCTTTCACCTTTATCACGCTTAAAACAGTCGCCTTCAGGATTGTTTTAGAAAAACCCTTTGGGAAAATTTTTTTTTTGTTTTTTTTGTAATGTTTTTCCAACATTGAAAACCCAAAAGGAACAATAAAAATTTCACATTATCAAATGAGTAAAACTAAATCAGGAAGGAGGGAAATGGAGGTTAAAAAAAAAATATATTTTTTCTTTATATTAATATATTTTTAATATATTTTAAATTATATATTTTTATATATATTAATATATTTAAAAAAAAAAAAAAATTCAGATTTCCATTCAATAATCATAAAAAGAATGAGGGAAAAAAAGGAAAAAAGGTCAAAAACGTAAAACCTTTAAACTTTTTCCCGGATAAGATGCACTCGAGGAAGGGATTACTTTCCGTTTCCCGGGCCCCGATGCGGTTACAGGGGTTTTGGCCCAAAATTTTTTTTTCACAGGGCATCCACATATCCCTTTAAACCTCTTTTTCGTTCTTTGATAAAACTCAAATAAATTAATTCTTTCCAGTTTGCGGGCCCAAAATGGGGTCGTGGTTAGGCAGAAATTTTTTCTTTTTGCTTAAAACATATCCCTTTAACTTTTCTCGTTCACGTGCACTCGAGGACTGAATAATCAGTTTGCCAGGCCAAATGGGGTTTTAAAGGGTTTGGCAAAAATGCTTTTCCACGCATAACATTATTTTTTTTTAAAACTTATTAGCTACTTTTTGGGGCCCCCCCCCGCCCAAATTTTTGCTCTTTCTTTTTCTTTTTCCCTCCTCTTTAAAACTTTTTCCCCTCCCCGGGGGAAAAAGTTGCTTGGCCAACGAAATTTTTTTTTCAAAAAACCGAGGGTAGAGTTTCAAATCCTTTTGTTCTGCTTGTTGATTTGGCCCCTTGTTTATTGTTAACACGATCGGATTTTGCCTCTTTTAAAAAAAAAAATAAAACGTTTTCTGCCCACATTGGGCCCTTTTCTAATATTGGCTTTGGGTTTGCTACCGACCTTGCATTTATTTTTTTTATTTCGTCAGTTTTTTATATAATAATCTTATTCGTCTTTTGTTTCTGTACCCTTTTTTTTCCCCCTTTCCCATTCTTTTCTTTCTTTCTTTCTTTTTTTTTTCCTTTTCCCTTCCTTTTCTTTTTTTTCCTTTCTTTCTAGTTGAAGGGGATTGAGATAAGTGATTGCTCGTTTATTTTGTTTTTTTTGAGTGTTTTTGTGTCTTGCCTGAAAAAAACCAAAGGGGTTTTCGAAACGGGGTCGTGTTTTGTCTTGGGATTCTTTTGGTGTACTTTTTTTTTTTTGGGGGGTGCGTATTATAACTTTTAAAATTTCCTCTTTTTTCTTTCTTTCTTTCTTTCTTTCTTTTTTCGGTTGTTTGTTTTTCTAAACTGTTATCTGTTTGACTGTCTGTCGTCTTTTGGGTTTTCTCTCATTTCCTTTTCTTTGTTTTGAAACCCCCCGAATAAATGTGCCAATACCCCAAAAAACGTTAGGAAATTAATAAGTTAGCCCCCAGTTATCAAAAGTTTTAAAAAACTTAAAGTTCACTGAAAATTTGTCCATCGGTAATTGAACTTTACAGATTTGCGGGGTCAATAAAATTTTTGGTAAAGAAAAAAAAAAGAAGTGGGGAAAAATGGGAGGGGATGGAAGACCCCCTTAAAAAAAAAAATGGGGGGGGGGGAAAGGGGGGGGGGGGGGGGGGGGGTGGGGGGGGGAAAAAAGGGGAAAAGGGGGGGGAATTGTGCCCCCAAAAAAAGAAGGTGGGGGGGAAAAACAACAACAAGGGAAGATTTTTCCTTTTTTTTTAAGGCCTTTTTTTGGCTGTAGGTGGAGGGAGGGGGTGGAATATTTTTAAACTTTTTTTATTTGGGGGAATTTTTGGGGGTTTAAAAAAATTTTCCCCAATTGCTTTTAAATTAGGACCCGTTTTTTTACTCGTGTTAATGTGACCTTAGAAAATTATTTTAAATTTTTTTTCCCCCAATCCCCCGTTTTCCCCACTTTTTCTTTTTTTTATTAAATTTTTATTTTTAAAAAGGGTGTTGGGAAAAATCAGTCGAGCATTGTGACCCCTGCTAAAAGTTGACCCCAATTGTGGTGGCCCACCATTTTGTCTTTGTGCTGGGGAAGCCCTTCAGTTTGTTTGAGTTTTTTAAAATTTGGTACCACGATTGTAACCTGGCGACTCTGTGGGGGACTTGGAGAAAAGGGAGGAAAGAGAAAGGGGGAGGGGAGAGGGAGAGGAGAGGGAAAGAGAGAGAGAAGAGAAAAGAGGGGAGAAGGGGAGAAAAGGAGGGAAAAGAGAGAGAGAAAAGGGGGAAGAGAGAGAGAGAGAGAGATGGTACCCTACCCAAAACCAAACCCAACCAGAAAAAGTTTGTCTATTTCCCTTTACGTTTCCCCTTTGTTCCTCTTAAAAAAAAATGTTTTTTAAACGAACGGCCAAAGACAAAAAGCAAAACCAAAAAACACACAAAAGTTTAAATTAGAACACACACACACAAAAGGGACACGGGACAAACACATACATTATACCCCAACCCCACACCCCGCACCCCACCCCACACACCACAAACATACACAACGACACCAAACATACCAAAAACAGACAACCATAAAACCAAACCCCACACACACCCCAAATACTAAAAACACACACACACACACACACACACACACACCCCACAAAACATACAAAAACCAGACACTCACAATACACAAACCCCCAAAACCACCAAACACACACACACAACACCCCACACACACCAAAACCCCAACCACACAACCCCACCCCGTTACACGGGAATGCAAACACCCACACACTCATCACACCACACCCCCACACAAAACCACCCCACACGCGCGCGTACGCGCAACTCACAACGGCGCGTTTACCACACACACACAAACCACACAAACAAAACACCACACACAAAACCCACACAAAACAAAAACACCCACACTCGCAAAAGGACTGAAACTCACACACCTCACTCACACCCACACCCACGCACCCCACGCGCGCGAAACACGCGCGTGCACTTTACGGGGGCACAAAACCCCAACACCACCCCACACCCACTAAAACCCACACCACACACACACACACACACACACACAACACACACACACACACACACCCATACGCCCGCACATGAAAAACACACCCCCACACACCCCACACACACACACACACACCCCAACAAAAACCCCACACACCACACACCCCATAATCCACTAACACCAAGCCCCCACACACCACACACACCCAAAACAAAACACACACATGCAAAAGACCCCCACAAAACCACACACACCACAACACAACCAAATGCAAAACCACACAAAACAACAAAACACACACAAACCCCCCAAAACCAAAACACACACACGCACACACACAAAACACACACACACCAAAACCCACAAAAGGTATGTTTGTGGTAAACCCCCTTTTCTGTTCCTCACCCGCCTTTTTTTTTTCTGCCTTTTTTTTTTTTTGATAAAGCGACAGCATGGCTCAATTCTTGATGCCCTTTTTTAGGTTGGGAAAGTGACATAATTTCTTGGGGGTTTTGGCTTTTGTCGCCCGGGTTTTGCTTTGGTCCGTTTTAGGGGGGAAATTTTGACATCATTTCTTGTGGTGTTGGGGGTGTAATCCGGGTTTTGGTGCCCGTTTTAGGTTGGGAAAAGTGATTTATTTTTTGGGGTTTTGGGCCCTTTGTGGGCCCCAGGGCTGGTCCTCCCCGAAAAAAAACGGTTCTAAAGGGGGCCCCTGGGAAAGGTTTAAAGGGAGGGGGGGCCCGGTTTGGGGGGGTGGGGGGGGGGGGGTTTGGGGGGGGGGTGAAGACTTCGGGTATGGGGGAGGGGGACTTTCCCCAGGAACACGCTTTTTGGGAACAGGGGGAAACTGGCTGACATGGCCAATGCAACAAAACAACTGACGTCACTTCCTGAACAAAAATGCATCCACAGGAAATGAACCTTGCTTTTTTGTCGCTTTTTTTTTTTTTTTTTTTTTTTTTAAAAGAAAAGGCTGATGCAGGGGAAAGAACCACACAGACCACGCTGTGTTCGCATTCCAGCAAAAGCAGCGAAAGAGTTCTTGGGAGTGTTTCTTGTCTTCGGTCTTTCGCTGAAAGATTTTTTTTAGGAGAAAGGGGATCGCAAAAAGCAAATGCACTAGTATTTCTGGCTGCCAATTCTTTTCTCTCTCTCTCTCTCTCTCTCTCTCTCTCTTCCCCTTTTCTCTCTCTCTCTCTCTCCCCCTCCCCCCCCCCCTCTCTTCCCTCTCTCTCGATCATTTCTCTCTCTCTCTTCCCATATTCACCGTCTCTCTCATTCTCTCTCT
>CM031599.1:3965021-3983265 GCA_018398815.1 Conus ventricosus | reverse complement strand
GATCGCGTCAGGTGGGACATCTCTGAACAAGGTTTTCATGGAATCTGCAGTAAAATGTTTGTGTCTCACATCATGCAAGTCCCAACACTCTAAAAGAACATGTTTCATTGTGAGTGGCGCATGACATGGAATGCACCACGGAGCTTCTTCACTCTTTAAAAGGTAAGAATGGGTAAAATACGAATGGCCGGTGTGCAGCCGGCACAGAACCGATTCCTCTTTACGACCTCCCGACGTGGATGGGAGGAATTCCTTAAGGTTTGGACGGATCTGAAAGAGTTTGTTATTCGTCTGTGTGTTCCAATCCTCCTGCCAGAGGTTTTCTCTCACATAATCGTTAATTTTGGGTTTCAGATCTGAGCAAGGGATATAAATGTTGGACAATTTCTCTCTTGTGGCATTCTTGGCTAAACGATCAACCATTTCATTCCCTCTGATGCCAACAAGACCAGGAATCCAAGCCAGAATAATGTTGTAACCGTCCGCTTTCAACTTGGTCAAAAGTTCAAAAAAGTGTAAAAGTTCTGGATGCTGAAGGTTGCGGCCAGCTATGGCCTCCAAAGCTGACAGTGAATCTGACAGAACCAGAAAGTCCCTCTTCTTAGAATGTGAGATTAATCTTCAATGCCAGAACCAAGCAGTAAGTTCAGCGGAATAGACAGAAGCATCTGAATGGATATGTTCCAACAGTATACTGGGCTGCGGAGCTGTAACCTTTGAACCGTTCCCTCCGCCCCCCCCCTCCTCTCTCCTCTCTCTCCTCTCTCTCCTCTCTCTCTCTCTCTCTGTCTCTCCTGCCTTTGTTTTCGTCCAAAATTCATTCATTCTTCCTCCCTGACTTCTTCTTTTCCTTCTTCTCCTGTCCCCATCCACCTACTTCCATCCCTCCTCATCATCCCCCCCCCCATCCACCTACCTTCCATCCCTCCTCTCATCTCACTCCCCCCCATCCACCTACCTTCCATCCTCCTCACATACACCTCCCCTCTCCATCCACCTACCATTCCATCCTCCTCTCACTCCCCCCCCATCCACCTACCTTCCATCCTCCTCTCACTCCCCCCCATCCACCTACCTTCCATCCTCCTCTCACTCCCCCCCCCCCCCCCATCCACCTACCTTCCATCCTCCTCTCACTCCCCCCCATCCACCTACCTTCCATCCTCCTCTCACCCCCCCCCCCCCCATCCACCTACCTTCCATCCTCCTCTCACTCCCCCCCCCCCCCCCATCCACCTACCTTCCAACCTCCTCTCAAAACTCTCCACCCATCCACCTACCTATCTCCATTCCACCTCATCACTCCCCCCCCCCCCCAACCACCTACCTTCCATCCACCTCGATCACTCCCCCCCCCCACCACCTACCTTCCATCCTCCTCTCACTCCCCCCAACCACCTTCCTTCCATCCCTCCTCTCACTCGCCCCCACCCCATCCACCTACCTTCCATCTCCTCTCACGTCCCCCTCCCCCATCCACCAGCCTTCCATCCTCCTCTCACTCCCCCCCCCATCCCCTACCTTCCACCTCCTCTCACTCCCCCCATCCACTACCTTCCCATCCTCCTCTCACTCCCCCCCCATCCACCTACCTTCCATCCTCCTCTCACTCCCCCCACCCACACCTACCTTCCATCCTCCTCTCACTCCCCCCATCACCTACCTTCCATCTCCTCTCACTCCCCCCCCCCCCCATACCACCTACCTTCCATCCTCCGTCTCACTCCCCCCCCCTCCACCTACCTTCCATCCACCCTCTCAGCTCCCCCCCATCCACCTACCTTCCACCTCCTCTCACTCCCCCCCCCATCCCACCCTACCTTCCATCCTCCTCTCACTTCCAGCCCCCCCCCCCCATCCACCTACCTTCCATCCTCCTCTCTCACATCCCCCCCCCCCATCCAACTACCTTCCATCCTCCTCTCACATCCCCTCCCCCCCCATCCACCTGCCTTCCATCCTCCTCTCACTCCCCCCCCCCCCATCCACCTACTTCCATCCTCCTCTCACTCCCCCCCATCCACATACCTTCCATCCTCCTCTCACTCCCCCCCCCCCCATCCACCGACCTTCCATCCTCCTCTCACTTTCACTCCCACCCCACCCATCCCCAACCTTCCCATCCTCCTCACACTCCCCCCCCCACCACCTACCTTCCATCCTCCTCTCACATCCCTCCCCCCATCCACCTACCTTCCATCCTCCCTCTCACTCCCTCCCCCCCCACTCCACCGACCTCCATCCTCCTCTCACTCCCCCCCCCCCCCCCACATCCACCTACCGCCATCCCCTCTCACTCCCCCCCCCCGTCCTCCATCCCCCTACCTTCCATCCTCCTCTCACTCGCCCCCATCCACCTACTTCCACCCTCTCTCACCCCCCCCCCCCCCTATTCCACCTACCTTCCATCCTCCCTCTCTCTCCCCCCCCATCCACCTACCTTCCACCCTCCTCTCACTCCCCCCCCCCATCCAACCTAACTTCCATCCGCCTCTCACCCCCCCCATCCACCTACCTTCCATCCTCCACATCACTCCCCCCCATCCACCTGCCTTCCATCCTCCTCTCACTCCCCCCTTCCCACCTACCTTCCATCCTCCTCATCACTTTCCCCCCCCCCCAACCACCTACCTTCCATCCTCCGTCTCACTCCCCCCCATCAACCCTACCTTCCATCTCCTCTCACTCCCCCCCATCCACCTACCTTCCATCCTCCTCTCACTCCCCCCCATCCACCGTACATCCATCCCCACTCTCACTCCCCCGCCATCCACCCTACCTTCCATCCCCTCTCACTTCCCACACTCCCCCCCATCCACCTACCTTCCATCCTCCTCTCCACTCCCCCATCCCACTACCTTCCATCCTCCTCTCACTCCCCCCCATCCACCACCTTCCATCCCCTCTCACCTTCCCCCCCCCCCCATCCACCTACCTTCCATCCTCCCTCTCACTCCCCCCCCATCCACCTACCATCCGATCCTCCTCTCACTCCCCCCCCCATCCACCTACCTCCTCCTCCTCTCACGCCCCCCCCCCATCCACCTACCTTCCATCCCCTCACACTCCCCCCCCCCCATCCACCTACCTTCCATCCTCACTCTCCACTCCCCACCCCATCCACCTACCTTTCCACCCTCCTCTCAACCCCCCCCCCCCATCCACCTAACCCTTCCAACCTCCTCTCACCCCCCCCCCCCCCCATCCACCTATCTACCTTCCATCCTCCGCCTCTCACTCCGCCCCCAGCCACATACCTTCCATCCTCCTCTCACTCCCCCCCTTCAACCTACCTTCCATCCTCCGCTCACTCCCCCCCCCCATCCACCTACCTTCCATCCTCCTATCACTCCCCCCCTTCCACCTACTCTTCCATCCTCCATCTCACATCCCTCCACATCCTCCTACCTTCCATCCTCCTCTCACTCCCACCCCCCCCCATCCACCTACCTTTCCATCCTCCTCTCACATTCCCCCCCATCCACCGACCTTCCCATCCTCCTCTCACTCCCCCACATTTCCACCTACCTTCCATCCTCCTCTCACTCACCCCCTCTCATCCACGCTACCTTCCATCCTCCTCTCACTCCCCCCCCCACTCCATCCACCTACCTTCCATCCTCCTCTCACTCCCCCGCCCATACCACCTACCTTCCTTCCTCCTCTCACTCCCCCCTCCCCAACCACCTACCTTCCATCCTCCTCTCACTCCCCCCCCCACCACCTACCTTCCATCCACTCCTCTCACGCCCCCCCCCCCCATCCACCTACCTTCCATCCTCATCTCACACTCCCCCCCCCCATCCACCTACCTTCCACCCCATCTCATCCCCTCACCCACCCACCTTCCACCAACCTTCCATCCTCCTCTCACTCACCCCCCCCCATCCACCTACCTTCCATCCTCCTCTCACTCCCCCCCCCAATCACAACTACATTCCATCATCCTCTCACTCCCCTGCCCCCCCCCCATAATAGCGCCCCTACCCTCATCTCCTCTCACTCCCCCCCCAGCCACCTACCTTCCATCCCTCCTCTCACTCCCCCCCCCATCCACCTACCTTCCATCCTCCTCTCTCTACCCCCCCCATCCACCTACCTTCCATCCTCCTCTCACTACCCCCCCCATATCCACCTACTCCATTCCTCCTCTCACTCCCCCCCCCCATCCAACTACCTTCCATCCTCCTCTCACTCACCCCCCCCCCCATCCACCTACTTCCATCCTCCTCCACCCCCCCCCCATCCACCTAACCTTCCACCCTCCTCTCATCCCTCCCCCCCATCCACCTACCCATCCATCCTCCTCTCACTCCCACTCCCCCCCCCCCCCCATCCACCTACCTTCCATCCTCCTCTCACTCCCCCCCATCCACCTACCTTCCATCCTCCCTCTCACTCCCCCCCATCCACCTGCCTTCCATCCTCCTCTCACTCCCCCCCATCCACCTACCATCCATCCTCCCTCACTCCCCCCCATCCCACCTACCTTCCATCCTCCTCTCACTCCCCCCCCATCCCCTGCCCTTCCATCCTCCATCTACACTCCCCCATCCACCTACCTTCCATCCTCCTCTCACTCCCCCCCATCCACCTACCTTCCAACCTCCTCTCACACCCCCCCCCTCCACCTAACCTTCCATCCTCCTCTTCACTCCGCACCCCCCATCCACCTACCATTCCATCCTCCTCTCACTCCCCCCCCCATCCACCTAGCCTCCTCCTCCTCACACTCCCCCCCCCCCCCCCCCCCATCCACCTACCTTCCTTCCCTCCTCTCACTCCCCCCCATCCACCTACCTTCATCCTCCTCTCACTCCCCCCCCCCCCCCCATCCACCTACCTTCCAACCTCCTCTCACTCCCCCCCCCCCCATCCACCTACCTTCCTTCCTCCTCTCACTCCCCCCCATCCACCTACCTTCCATCCTCCTTCGACTCTCTCACTCCCGCCCCTCCCCAATCCACCTACCTCCATCTCCTCTCACCCCCCCCCCCATCCACTACCTTCCATCCGCTCTCAATCCCCCCCCCCCATCCACCTACCTTCCATCCTCCTCTCACTCCGCTCCCCATCCACCTACCTTCCATCCTCCACTCACTCCCCCCCATCCACTGCCTTCCATCCTCCTCTCACTCCCCCCCCCATCCCGCACCTTCCATCGCACCTCTCTCTCCCCCCTCCCCATCCACCTACCTTCCATCCTACCTCACACATCCACCCCCCCCCCCCCATCCACCTAACCTTCCCATCCTCTCTCACGACGTCCCCCCCCCCACCCCATACCACACTACCTTCCAACCTCGCTCCTCACTCCACACTTCCCCCCCCCATCCACCTACTTCCATCCTCCTCTCCTCCCCCCCCCATCCACCACCTTCCATCCTCCTCTCACTCCCCCCCCATCCACCTACCTTCATCCTCCTCACACTCCCCCCCCATCCCCTACCTTCCTCCTCCTCTCAACCCCTTCCCACCCCCATCCACTACCTTCCCATTCCTCACACTCACACCCACCCCATCACACCTACATCCATCCTCCTCTCACCCCCCCTCCATCCACCTACCTTCCATCCTCCTCACACCCCCCCCCCCACATCCACCTACCTTCCATCCCTCTTCCCCCTCAACCCCCCCCCCAATCCACCTACCTCCACCCTCCTCTCACTCACCCCTCTCACCCCCCCCACATCCACCTGCCTTCCTCCACCTTCTCCTCACACCCCCCCCCATCCACCTACCTTCCACCCTCCACTCACACCCCCCCCCCCTTCCACCTACCTTCCATCCTCCTCTCACTCCCGACCCCCCCAACCACCTACCTCATCCTCCTCTCACCTCCCCCCCCACCCCCATCCACTACCTTCCATCCACCTCTCACTCTCCCCCCCCCCATCCACCTACCTTTCCATCCTCCTCACACTCACCCCCCCTCACCCCCCCTCCACCTACCCTTTCCATCCTCCTCTCACTCCCCCCCATCCACCTACCTTACCATCCTCCTCTCACTCCCCCCCCCCTCCCCCCCATCCACCTACCTTCCACCTCCTCTCACCCCCCCCCCCCCCATCCCACCTACCTCCATCCTCGCTCTCACACCCAACCCCCCCCCATCCACCTACCTTCCAACCTCCTCTCAACTCCCGCCCCGCCAACACCTACCGATCCATCCCTCCTCTCAACTCCCCCCCAACCACCTACCCTTCCATCCTCCTCTCAGCTACACACCCCCCCCCCCATCCACCTACCACCTTCCATCCTCACTCTCACTCCCCCCCAGCCACCTACCTCCATCCACCTCTCACCTGCCCCCCAATCCACCTACCTTCCACCCTCCTCTCACTGCCCCCCATCCACCTAACATCCTCCTCCTCTCACTCTCCTCCCCATCCACCTACCTTCCAACCTCCCACTCACTGCCCCCCATCCACCTACCTTCCATCCTCCCTCACAGCCCCCCATCCTCCCTCTCACTTCCCCCCCTCCCCATCCCCTACCTTCCATCCTCCTCTCACTCCCCCCCCATCCACCTACCTTCCTCCTCCTCACACTCCCCCCCCCCATCCACCTACCTTCCAACCTCCTCACACTCTCCCCCCTCCCCAACCACCAACCCTTCCATCCTCCTCTCACTCCCCCCCCCCCCATCCACCTACCTACCATCCTCCACACACCCCCCCCCCCCCCCATCCACCTACCTTCCATCCTCCTCTCACTCCCTCCCCATCCAACTACCTTTCCATCCTCCTCTCACTCCCCCCCCATCCACCTACCATCCACCTCCTCTCACTACACCCCCCCCATCCACCTACCTTCCTCCTCCTCTCACCCCCGCCCCCCCATCCACCTACCTTCCACCTCCTCTCACTCCCCCCACCCCATCCACCTGCCTGTTCCATCCTCCTCTCACTCCTCCCCCCCCTCCACCTACCTTCCATTCCCCACACACATCCGCCCCCCCCCCCATCCACCTACCATCCATCCTCCCTCTCAACCCCCCCGCCCCATCCAACTAACCTTCCATCCTCCTCTCACCCCCCCCCCCCCCATCCACCTACCTCCATCCTCCTCTCACTCCACCCCCCCCCCCATCCACCAACCGTCCATCCTCCCTCAACTCCCCACCCCACATCCACCGCCTCCATCCTCCCACTCACTCCCCCCCCCTCCCCCCCCCCCCCATCCACCTACCTTCCAACCCTCCTCTCACCCCCCCCCCCCCCCCCCCCCCCCATCCACCTACCTACCATCCTCTCACAGTCCCCCCCATCCACCTACCATCCATCCTCTCTCTCAGTCCCCCCCCATCCACCTCCTTCCAATCCTCCTCTCAGCCATGCAGCCGCCCATCCTCGCTAATGGATGTCCACCCGCAGAGGTCCTTTGTTTTAGTGTGTTGTCCCACCGGGATTGTTGTCTGTCATCGGGGTGCATCAATAGTAATGATAGGCAGTCCTCATCACACGTCTTTGTTTGTTGTTGTTTTGTGGCACATATCATTATTATGTCAATGTCCCATGTTAAGGTTCCATCAATCATTCGAGCAATCACTTCACTTCTCATATACAACGCCCATTAACAGCGCCGATGGAAAGTAAGTGACTGCTCGTTCTTTCCTTTTACGTTGTCCCTGATGTTTCTTCATCTTCTCATTAAAGAAGCCTAAGAGGTCGAAAAGCGTCGTGTTTTGTCTTGTAAATCTTGTTCCATGTTCATTGCGGGAGATATTTCAAAAACGTTGAATTTTTTTTTTCCGGAAGAACTGCACCATATCGGTCTCGCACATAAACACGAAGAGAACTGGAAGTTCCAGCAGGAACCCGCCGCACAGACCCTACGCTGTCAATGGTGTGAGACTCGCTGCAGTGAGTGAAGTCACCTACCCTTGAAGCACACTGTCTCAGAACGTCACCATCGGCGATGAAGTGAGCGTCAGAATTGCACCAAAAAAAAAAAAAGCAAGTGCAACCTTTGGCAGACTACACACCAATGTTTGGACTAGAAGAGGCATCAGTCCAGAGACCAAGCTGAAGGTGTACATAGCAGTGTTCTCCTCACACTCCTCTACTCATGTGAAACGTGGACAGTGTATCAACGGCAATGCCAAGAAGCTGAATCACTTCCACACAATCTGCCTCAGAAAATGACTAAACATCAAATGGCAGGACTAAATCCTAGACACAGAGGAGCTTGACCAAGCAGACCTGCCTAGCATCCACACCATCCTGATGCTGTCTCAGTTTCGATGGGCAGGTCATGCAGCTCGCATGCCAGACCACCGCCTACCAAAGAGACTCTTCTACAGTGAGCTGCAACAAGGAGTGCGTTCCCATGGCAGTCAGATGAAACGTTAGAACATCCATAAAAGCGTTTAACATCAACCCTGCCACACAGGAGTAAACTGCTATGGATCAAACTAGATGGCGCTCCTCTATCCACAAAGTGCCAATGTCTGAAGAAAGGAGGACAGCTGCAGCGCAACACAACAGACAGGCAAGGAAAACCCGCGCCAGCCATCCAGAAGGCGTCTCCCACATTCCCTTTCAAGCTGTCACCATACATTCCGTGCATGCATCGGCTTGATCAGCCACCTGCGTACCCACAAATCGTCTCTTTCCTCTCCAAGATGGCTGAAGTGGCTCCCGTTGAGTCGACGGACGAGCAACAAACACCAACCCGATAGTATCCTGTTTCCATTTCACTGGCATTATCAGTACCAGATGGAGTCTTCACAATATCCCAGTGTCTGATCAGAACTCAGAAACCTCTTAATTTTCTCCCATCTTATGCTCCCAAACCAGAACCATCTTCAACGGATCCCACTTTCTGTTCGTACACCAGAAATAGTTCCAGCAGCTTCTGTTGTTGTTTTTTCGATTCCCAAACCAGAAATATCCGCCAGGAATCCTATCCCTCCCCTCTATCCTTTCCCCTTCCCATTTTTCAAATCCCTAACTAAAGATACGTCGATCTTGAACATTTCTTTTCGTTTTTTGTTTTCTCACTTTATAGTGAAGTATATAACTTTCTGTCAATCCTCAAAATCTTAATACATAAAGGCTATTGTCAGTCAATGTTTTGTTATCCTTTACTACAAACACCTTCATCGAATTCCATGTCCGATTTGCCATGACCGTGTTCAATCCATCATGCTTTGTTTTCATTTCTTTGCAAGACATTCTCCTTTTCCACACTGTAGTTTGTTCTGTTTCCATATCAGAAACACAAGTTATTCCTGGCTGATTGAAAGACTCCACAATTAATCTCACTGTGCTCAAATTATGATGTCTTCACATTGCATACGCACCCAGCTCGATTCTCTCTCTCTCTCTCTCTCTCTCTCTCTCTCTCTCTCTCTCTCTCTCTCTCTCTCTCTCTCTCCTCTCTCTCTCTCCCCTCTCTCTCTCTCTCTCTCTCTCTCTCTTCTTCTTCTTCTTCTTCTTTTAAGGATTGTTTGACATTTTGAATTTCCCCGAGTCCAATGAAAGCTACACGGCTGATTACGTTCAGCTGTTATTGCGCGCTGGTAAAGAAAGAGACCTTTGGAAGGACAAATGAAGGGCAAAAACATGAATTCATTCTTCCTTTCACGGTCAAAAGTCTTCAGGTTTACTGTTGTCGAGATTGTGGTGAAGGAGACCGGTTTTTATTCTTTGTCCCACCGTCAAAGTAACCACATTCCGTCTTCGGGAACGGTGTCTAAACACCACAGCAGAGTGCATGAGTTGTATTTTCATGTTATGTATCCGATGGGCACACAATGACCGACGCTTCTCCGAATGTGCGTGCACGGTTGTTGTTTTTTTTTGTGTGTGTGTGTGTGTGTGTGTGTGTGTGTGTGTGGTGTGTGTGTGAGAGTGTGAGTGTGCGTGTGTGTGTGCGTGTGTGTGTGTGTGTGTGTGTGTGTGTGTGTGTGTGTGTGTGTGTGTGTTGTGTGTGTGTGTGTGTTGTGGTGGGTGTAGTATGTACGTCTGCGTGCGTGCGTGCATGCGTGTGTGCCTGTGTATGTGTGTGAAGCATAGGTTCTCGCACGGGAATTCGGTTTACAGTCTCATCTGGAGTACTAGTACTAGTAGGCCACCGGAGTGTGTCACACTGTTGACTCTGAAGAGGAGAGTCTCTTTTAGCCTGCATGTTTCAGTGGGAATCGAACGCTTGACCCTGGAAACAAAAGTCAATCGCCTTACCCACTGGGCGCGCCAACTCCCCTCCTCCCCCACCTCCGATCCCCAACCCCGCGAAGACCATAAGTGTCTGCTTCGATGCAAAGGGATGGTCACTTGCCTGGCGATGGAGAACATCGACATGAACTGATATGTTTTGGGAGGTAAGAAATGATTAAAAACAAAACAAAACAAACAAGATGCGAAGCATATAAACGTCCTCCCAGTTTTCCAAACCGCTTATAAATCGGCCAAGTGCTTTGTGAGATAAGAAATAAAGGCAAAATAACGGTTTTAACGGTTATTTAACCGATGTACACTTTTGAAACTGGTATTTTAGTCCTCACTGGGCTAAAGCCTGTGTACATACCAAATTTCATCCAAATCGGACAGTATGTCAAGAATAACGGTTTTTAACGGTCAGATTTTGAAACACTACATGGAAGTGCCATTTGTGTGTGATGACCTTTCTATATACAAAATTTCATTAAAACCCACCAATATATAAAAAAATAACGGCAAAATAACGGTTTAACGGTTATATAACCGATATACACTTTTGAAACCGGTATTTTAGTCCTCACTGGGCTAAAGCCTGTGTACATACCAAATTTCATCCAAATCGGACAATATGTCAAGAATAACGGTTTTTAACGGTCAAATTTTGAAACACTACATGGAAGTGCCATTTGTGTGTGATAACCTTCCTATATACCAAATTTCATTAAAACCCACCAATATATATAAAATAACGGGAAAATAACGGTTTAACGGTTATATAACCGATATACACTTTTGAAACCGGTATTTTAGTCCTCACTGGGCTTAAAGCCTGTGTACATATCAAATTTCATCCAAATTGGACAATATGTCAAGAATAACGGTTTTTAACGGTCAAATTTTGAAACACTATATAGAAGTGCCATTTCTACATACCAAATTTCATTAAAATCCACCTATATATAAGAAAAAAACGGCAGAATAACGGTTTTTAACGGTTGTTTAATCCATTTTCAGCATTACATCACTTACATATGGACAGAGGATCCAATTTGTCACAAGATCATCCAAACCGCTTATAAATTGGCCAAGTACTTTCTGAGATATTCCATAAAGAAGAAAAACCGTTACAGGCCGTTACAACCGTTAGTAACGGCTATAACGGGGCAAACTAAAACATCAGGCATCATCCGTGACCCATAATGAACATACCTGCTAATTTTCATAAAGGTCGGCCAAGTACTTTCTGAGATATTCCATAAAGAAGAAAAACCGTTACAGGCCGTTACAGCCGTTAGTAACGGTTATAACGGTAAACTAAAACATCGGGCATTATTCGTGACCCATAATGAACATACCTTCAAATTTTCAGAAAGATCGGCCAAGTACTTTCTGAGATATTCCATAAAGAAGAAAAACCGTTACAGGCCGTTACAGCCGTTAGTAACGGCTATAACGAGGTGAACTAAAACATCGGGCATCATCCGTGACCCATATTGAACGTAACTGCTCATTTTTTACAAAGATCGGCCAGGTACTTTCTGAGATATTCCGTAAAGAAGAAAAACCGTTACAGGCCGTTACAGCCGTTAGTAACGGCTATAGCGGTAAACTAAAACATCGGGCATCATCCGTGGTCCATAATGAACATACCTACAATTTTTTAGAAAGATCGGCCCAGTAGTTTTGTCTGGAGCGAGTGGAACAGATTTTGACCACGGACACACAGACAGACAGACAGACAGACACACACACACACACACACACACACACACACACACACACACACACACACACACACACACGCACACACACACACACACACGCACACACACACACACACATACAGCATTTCTTCGTTCCCATTCTAAAGTACTCCCTGTTCTATAAGAACTGGGAGTACAAAAACACCCATCATTCCTCTGCGGATATCCTGACTTCTTTTTTTTTATTTTATTTTTTTTATTATTTTTTTTTTTTTGCGTACGCAGGCTGACACCACAACGGACACTCCCTGTAGAGACAGGCAAGGATTAATCCCATCTACCCAACAAAGGGAGTGGAGTTTTGTGTGTATGACCGTTTTTTTTATCCGCCACTAAGGCAGCCATACTTCATCTTCGGGGAAGGTGCATGCTATGTGTAACGTGTCATCCATACCAACGGCCAAACTGGCCTTCTCTTCCGAAAGTTGCTGATGGGATTTGACGTGTGTGCAAGAAGTTATGCGTGCGTTCACACACGGAACGTCGTTTTATAGTCTCATTCGAAGGACTGTATGGGAAATGGAGTCAGAACCAATGTTAACTCCGAGAGAAAAATCCCCCTGTACCGAAACGGCCCGGCGGAGATTCGAACCCGCAGCCTCAAGATTACGAGTCCGGCGCTCTACCACTGAGCTATTCCGGCCCCCATATCCTGACATAAAGTGCTCCCTAGCGAGTGCCGGTGCTGAGGCTGTGACATATGAGGCTGAATGTGGGGGTGTGCAGGGATCGTGGAATGAACCACATGCGAGTGACAATCACATAAGGGTGTGAAAAGCGAGACAATACACACACACACACATATAGCTCACGAGAACGCACATGCGCCTATGTGCATGCGCCGGACGCACGCGCACACCACACACACACACACACACACACACACACACACACACACACACACACACACACACACACACACCACTCAACACAAACACACACCACCACCACACCACCATCACAACAACAACAACAACAACAACAACAACAACAACACACACACACACACACACACACACACACACACACACACACACACACACACACACACACACCGCAACGATCAGATATCCATTTCCCGAAGCGAGCTAGATCTATTAAATCTAATACAACCATAATGACATATTCCTCAAACTTACTGAAAGACGCTGAGACTGATCCCAAGAATATTGCTGATCGTTTTCCTGTATCCCCGATTCCAAATTGGGAATTGCACACCGCATGTTTTGATTATAAATATACTGATCTACAAAAGAATGTTAACAATAATATATTGTCCTCTCTTGCCAAATCTCATATTGATAGTAAATATTCACATCACCTTAAAGTTTTCACCGATGGATCACTGTTAAATGAAAACGCTGGAAGTGGTTTTGTTATTCCTACCCTTAAAGTTGAAAAATCTTTTCATCTCGGGAAGGGGTATTCTATCTTCACGGCTGAGCTGGTGGCAATTCTAATGGCGCTTAACTTTCTTGTTGATACTCCACTTACTATCTACAAAACACTTTTCTGTGTGGATTCTAAATCTGTCTTACAAGGCCTTGAATCTATTGCTGTGAAAAATCGAGGTGAGGTGATTTTAGAAATAAAACATCTTGTCAGTATTCTTATATCAAGAGGTACAACAGTTGATTTTTGCTGGATCCCGTCTCACTGTGGGATTTCTGGTAATGAATGGGCTGACCGGGCTGCCAGAAAAGGAGCACGAAAGTCCGATGAATCCATAGAAATCAACATTCCTCTGTGTTTATACGAAGGATATGGTCTCTTAAAAAAGACGTGTATTGAAAAGGTTTATGAAGCCTACAAAAACTTGGTTCTTACTAAAATACATCTACCTCACTCCAAATTGCTCTGCTGTGACAAATCCCAGTCAGCTACTTTTTCTTCTAGCAATGCGGTTAAAATTGGAAAGATTACCTATCAATTGGCCAACGCAAACGTACTTGAAAAAAATAACCAAAAACTTGAATCCCTGTTTTACAGGCTTAAGCTAAACGCTTTCCGTACAAAATTTCGTAAAAATTTAAATTGCATCTGCGGAGCAGTTGAAAGTTTCACAACCCAGCATCTTCTTTTCTACTGCGCATATTTCAAAAAGGAAAATCCTGACTGCCTGCGACTTGATGGCACGTGTATTTTCCAGAACTTACCAGGTCTTGTTTCTTTTGTTAATTCCTTGATGATTAGTCCAATGGGCTCTTTCTTGTAACAAGTGTTCCTACAGATATGAGCGCTTAACATTTTGGTTATACCAGATATCCTTTACTCCTTTATGTTTTAATACTTGCTTTGGGCTAATGTTAATTGTAAAGAATTTTAGTATGAATCACTATATATAGCTAACTGCTCGCAACAAATCTCTTATCGGTCCATCAACACACACACAGACGCACCACACACACGCACGCACACACACACACGCACGCACAACACACACACACACACACACACACACACACACACACACACACACACACACACACACACTCACTCACTCACTCACACACACACACACACCACACAACACACATACACACACACACACACACACACACACACACACACACACACATGCACACACACGCTATTTCCCTAACTCTTGTCTAAAATCACTTTATGTGAATAGACGTTAAATTGAAGAACGAACGAACACACCGCAACGCTACCATCTCCCCTCCCCCCAGCACACACACACACACACACACACACACACACACACACACACACACACACACACACACACATACACACACACACACACACACACACACTACACCACAACACACACACACACACCACAACACACACACACACACACACACACACACACACACACACACACACACACACACACACCACTCTCTCTTTCTTTCTCTCTCTCTCTCTCTCTCTCTCTCTCTCTCTCTCTCTCTCCTCTCTCTCTCTCTCCTTCCTCTCTTCCTATCCTGTGAACTGGAAACCAGAAACGGCAGCATCACGACAGGTGGAATTTCACATCTGGGTGACAAGTCCTTTCCTGACATCTTGGAATCGCTGCTCTCTGTCACCTCCCTGACCACCACAGCACGAGTAGCTCCATCTCCTTTCTCTGAACATGACAAAGTCTTCCTATTGGAACTATACAGAAGAAAGCCGATCAATTTCTGTATGCCTGGCTACTGTCTAACGGATTAAAGGACATGTATCACTGTGACAGTTTGATAGAATCGGAAAGTGCTTGCTCAAAACTGAGCTAATAGAAGGAGGGGTGGGGGAAGGGGGCGCAGAGAGAGAGAGAGAGAGAGAGAGAGAGAGAGAGAGAGAGAGAGAGAGAGAGAGAGAAAGACAGACAGAGACACAGAGACATAGAAAGACAGACAGACACAGCGAAACAGGAATAGACGGGGGGGGGGGGGGGGGGGGGGGAGGAGAGAGAGAGAGAGAGAGAGAGAGAGAAGATAAGAAAGACAGACAGAGACACAGAGACATAGAAAGACAGACACAGCGAAACAGGAATAGACGGGGGGGGGGGGGGGGAGAGAGAGAGAGAGAGAGAGAGAGAGAGAGGAGAGAGAGAGAGAGAGAGAAGACAGACAGAGACACAGAGACATAGAAAGACAGACAGACACAGCGAACAGGAATAGACGGCGGGGGGGGGGGGGGGGGGGGGGGGGGGGGAGAGAGAGAAAGGGTACCAGAGACGGAGAGACAGACAGAGACAGAGACGGAGAGACAGACAAAGACAAAAATAAGAAAGTTTTCGTCTTTGGACAATATGAGAAAGAGAGAGAGAGAGAGAGCGATGAGAGAGAGAGAGAGAGAGACAGACAGACAGACACAGACAGACAGACAGACAAAGACAGAGAGACAGAGGGAGAGGGACTTTGTTTTCAAAATGGGTAATAAGCTTGCCACACGGTGTGTTAATCAAGCTTGCCTTCTGCCAAATGTCTGTTTCTGTTCCCACCTATCCCCCCATTCCCCAACCTGTTTTCCTTCCTTCTTCTTGTACTCCCAGTTCTTATAGAACAGGGAGTACTTTAGAATGGGAACGAAGAAATGCTGTCTGTCTGTCTGTCTGTCTGTCTGTGTGTCTGTTCGTCCGTGGTCAAAATGTTTTCCACTCGCTCCAGACAAAACTGGACCGATCTTTCTGAAAATTTGTAGGTGTGTTCATTATGGGTCACGGATCATGCCCGATGTGTTATTTTACCGTTGTATCCGTTACTAACCCCTATAACGGCCCATGACGGTATTTCTTCTTTATGGAATATCTCGGAAAGGACTTGGGCCCATCTTGTGAAAGTTAGCAGGTATGTTCACTATGGGTCACAGATGATGGCCGATGTTTAACAGAATAGCTGTTACTAACGGCTATAACGGCCCCAAACGGCTTTTCCTCCTTTATGGAATATTTCATGCGTACTCGAGATGAGCTGGGAGTATGTTTATATGCTTTGCATCTTGTTTTTGTTTTTCTTTTACTTTTACTTTTCCAGACTGATGACTCGGTGTGACTTCATAATACCACAGAACATTTGCTTATGACGCGTTCTAGAGACTACTGGCGGGGTGTCATAACATGACGTCATATTGTGCTCATTATGTCACCATTCGTTTGAGCATACTCTGCATCATATGCAATTGGGTGGAAGGAAGGGGGGTGGGGGTGGGGGTGGCTGTACACATTTTACGTACACAAACAGCTCCGACATTTCCCAGAGATAAACAATCAACAACGTATAATCATGCAAGTATTGTATACACTACTCATTAAAGAAGAGGTGATGACGATGATGATCATCTTTGTTTCCATGGGTAAGAGACAAGCAAGATGCCCAGCATGCTTTTTTTTTTTTTTTTTTTTTTGCTTTTATTTCATTTCATTTTATTTCAGTTTCTATTCTTTATTTTCCCGCTTGCCCGGAAACGGTCTATGCATGACGACAACGCTAAGACTTGCGCACCTTTTGACAGACATGCTGACCTTCAGATGTGCGCTGTCTTTTTTCAATCTGTCGTTGATGTATTGAGAGTGTAACGAAAGAGACAAAGGCAGCTGCTTCCATACACCTATGAGCCTGGAGAGAGAGAGAGAGAGAGAGGAGAGGAGAGAGAGAGAGAGAGAGAGAGAGAGAGAGAGAGAGAGAGAGAGAGAGAGAGAGAGAAGAGAGAGACCCACTTTCACAGTTGATCTTTGTTTTCGATGTGAGTACTTCACAGAGAACGAGGACCAGGGAATGAGCTCATCTGACGAGAAGTGTTTCGAGTGAAGTTACTCATGAGAGTTTCGTGTATTAAGCCAAAGATGATTGCGAAGGGGAGAGTGGATGGTGTGGCTGCACACCCAAAAACATGTATGCACCAAGGTCTTGCTTAATGAAAAGTATCCATAATCAGGCGCAGTTAGACTGTTTTGATCATTTTCATTGTGTCTGAAAGCTGATTTACCTTCTATTCTTTCATATGCCAACCAAGGTACATGCCAGGTGGTTCCAAGCAGACAGATTGAAATGAAAGGAATGGCACTATTTGGGAGTCACCAGCTGGCGCAAAGATAGGGTCACGGGAACCAAGGTACATGCCAGGTGGTTCCAAGCAGACAGATTGAAATGAAAGGAATGGCACTATTTGGGAGTCACCAGCTGGCGCAAAGATAGGGTCACGGGTGAGTAAGAAGGCTGGGGGCCGGAACAGCTCAGTTGGTAGAGCGCCGGACTCGTGATCCTGGGGCTGCGGGTTCGAATTTCGGTACAGGGGGGATTTCTCCCTCGGAGTTAACATTGGTTTTGACTCCATTCCCCCCATACAGTCCTTCGAATGAGACTATAAACCGAGGTTCCGTGTGTGAACGCACGCACAACATCTTGCACACACGTCAAATCCCAGCACCAACTTTCGGAAGAGAAGGCCAGTTTCGCCGTTGGCATGGATAGCACGATACACATAGCATGCACCTTCCCCGAAAATGGAGTATGGCTGCCTTAATGGCGGGATTAAAAAAAAAACGGCCATACACACAAAACTCCACTGCCTGTCTATGCAGGCAGTGTCCGCAGGAGTGTCAACCTGCGTACGCAGAAAAAAAAAAGTGAGAAGGCTTGAAATGTCAGCCAAGGGGAAGGTCATGTGTTTGAAGATTGTGAATGGTGTCATCAGGGGAAATCACCCCAAAACAAGTGAAATGATTGTTGAGGGATTGTTCTTTTGATCAATCATCAGTTTCATTTCAAATGCTGGCTCAAACTCACGCTAGGCCTCACACGCTGACATGAATTACATGGTGATTGAAAGCAAAGTCCTGATTGGGGGCGCGCGGCATGTACAACC
>CM031599.1:3957521-3960021 GCA_018398815.1 Conus ventricosus | reverse complement strand
AACATGGTCAGGCACGTGCAGCAGTGGGAAAGGCTTTGGGAAAACCCAAGTTGACCATTCTTTCGTCACGCGGTGTTGGCATGAAAAATACATACGGAAAGCTGCTGAAATCAGAGGCCGGCCCTTAACTTTAGTTCCGCAGTATATAAACAAAGGGGATTCCCGAACAGACGACGAGACAGGAGAACGGCAGAAAGTGTGTGTCGGAGGGGGGAGGGGGGGGGGGGGCAGTAGGGGGAGCGGGGAACAGGGGGAGGGCAAGGGGAACTTGTCATGTAGATTGTGTGTGCACACACACACACAAGCTTTCAAATACCTTTAGAGTCGGGCGTAATGAACTGTAAGGACTAAACTCTGACAGAAAATTGTTGTTGGTTATTGGGCCGGAATAGCTCAGTTGGTAGAGCGCCGGACTCGTAATCCAAGGGTTGCGAGTTCGAATCTCCGCTGGGCCGTTTCGGTACAGGGGGATTTTTCCCTCGGAGTTAACATTAGTTCTGACTCCAGTTCCCATACAGTCCTTCGAATGAGACTACAAACCGAGGTTCCGTGTGTGAACGCACGCATAACATCTTGCACACCCGTAAAAATCCCATCACCAACTTTCGGAAGAAAAGGCCAGTTTGGCCGTTGGTATGTATGACACGTTATACATAGCATACACCTTCCCCGAAGATAGATGGAGTATGGCTGCCTTAATGGCGGGATAAAAATCGCTCATACACACAGAACTCCACTCCCTTTGTTGGGTAGATAGGATTAATACTTGTCTGTCCATATAGGGAGTGTCCGCAGGAGTATCAGCCTGCGTATGCAGAAGAAGAAGTTGTTTATTGGTTTGTTTCGTGTTTGTTTGTTTTTTTCTCGCTTTTTTTAGAATAAGGATGAAATCTGTAACTGATGTTGCATGCTGATTAGAGTGTATTAGCAAGAGGTAAAAGCTGACTGCTCTTGTGACCAGTCCAAAGAAAGTTGACAGAATTCCACAAATCACTCGGCCCCATGGTAGAGACAGGAAACGAAAGCGAAGTTTAACCAATCTGGTGTCTCACTCATTTTCTTTCCATTTAAAACCCACGCCATTTTGACAGGATCAAGACAAATATGATCTCAACGGGTTAGGGGTCAAAACGGAAATCTGCTCTAATGATACCAAAGCCATTGTTTTTGTCCCCGTGCACCAAAAATAGCAACATTCTCTGATTGGTTGGAAAAGCCGTCGGCATTTCCAACTCTCCGTAATCTGGGCAACTTAGGGGATGGGACCAACCACAGTAGAGTGGACAGGGACAGCAGTTGATCGCCTCGTTTTCTCACTTCTGGACTTTTTGCAAAGACTCCCGTTCGCTCGTGTAAGTAAGTAACTTCTTCTGGGGAAGAGAGAATCGTTCAGTCACGTGGGGTGCCCTCTCAGGTAACGACATGTATCAGCTTGTTGTTGTTAGCTGTTCAGTGAGGGCAGCTAACTGCTTGCACATAGCCTTTGCCCCCGCAAGCTGTGCGCTCGCTCTGTGTGTGTGTGTGTGTGTGTGTGTGTGTCAAAGTTCATAGTTGGACACTGTCACCTGTGAAGTGTGGTGATCAGACAGTCTTTTTTTTGTCCTTCAACCTCCAATATTTTTTCAACCTTTTTTTTTTTCTTTTGGAACAGTGGGGCCTCCATCCTCCTATTTTTTCCCAACTGACTCACACTCACCGTGCGTTGTGTGTGTGTGTGTGTGTGTGTGTGTGTATACACACACACACACACACACACACACACACCACACACAAACACACACATGCACGCACACACCTATCCCCTCCTCATTCTCCCTCTCTCAGCTCCCTGTCCCCCCCCCCCCCCCCTGCCCCCCTCCGTCTCCCATTTCGAGAAGCGTTTTGAGAGGAAAGGGGGAAAAAAATCTTTTTAAAAAAAAATCTGAAACAAACACTTCACCATACCCTCCGCTGGATATTGTAGACAAATGCACGGAGATGACCCTCCCCCACCCTCCCCATCCCCACCCCCACCCCTCCCTTCCTATCTGCACCACCTCGTCACTCTACCCTCCCCTCCACCTTCCTCCCTCCGTCTTCTCCCATGCAGTCAAAAATAGTGTTGGTCCTTGGCCCAGCTTTTGCTCTGCACCCACCCACCCACCCACCCACCGTCCACCTCCTCCTCCTCCTCCTCCTCATGCCCCCGCTCAAAATCTTTTTTTTTGGCCAAAGTACTTTCCTCGTACAGAAAAGGGGGGTTCGCAGGAGATTCAGCACGGCTGCCTACTACACGCCTCTTCGCTCGCCCAGCAACAGGCCATACGCCACAGTTAGGACGTTGCACTGAAACGCTACATCATCCATGTCAGCGTTCTGAGGCCTACCAGAAGTCTGAGCCAGCATTTAATGTTAAACGGAGAAGTGATCAAAAGAAGCAGTTTCAAAATGGAGTGACTGAGGGCGGAAAATTAAGCAAAATTTGGAAAGAGAGGGGGTTAGTTACCGCCAGGGACAGAGA
>CM031599.1:3950021-3952521 GCA_018398815.1 Conus ventricosus | reverse complement strand
CGTGACCTTCGCACAGCGGTGACGTGACTCTTAAAGGAGTGACGACACGACCTCAGTGATGTGACAGTAGTGGATTTGTGACGTGACCCTAATGGACTGGTGTGATCTCAGCGGATGCGTGACGTGGTCCTAGACGAGTGCTGGCGTGACCTTAGTGGTTGTGCGACGTGACCTTAGACTGGCGACGTGCGCTTCACGGAATGGTGACGTACGTAACAGCTGTGGAGTGGCGACTGTGACCTTGACGGAGTGGTAACGTGACCTTAGTGGAATGATGATGGCTCAGCGTATGGCACACAAAGTCGAACAATGCCAGGACCGTAGTTCGAGCCTCGCAAGGTTGGTCCACTAGACTTTGAGTGGTGATCCGGAGACTACACTCTTGGATGAGACGGGGCATGAAGAGTTCGCAGGTGCAGTATGCTCGTGCCCACAGGTTTAAAGAGAAAACCCGCCTGACAAAGAGCTAAGGCGTGGTTATCAGCAAGGCTCTACTCGAAAGTTCTTGTTTGATAGATAAAAGCAACGCGGAAACATTGGATGTGGACGAGTGAGTGATGGTCACTGTACCAGAACGATGTTCCTTCTTCCTTCCCTCCCCTCTCCCGTCCGCCCCCCCCCCCCCCTTCACTCCGATGAAAGCAGTTCACTCCCTTCCCTCTCCTCCACCCCTTCCCCTCCCCCGCCCCCTTCCTCCACTTTGATAAAGATGCCTTGACAAAGGAACTCACATGATACAATAAGTACAGTACAATGCAATACGATAAGACAATGTATCACAGTGGAATACCATACAATACAATCATACAACAAAGTACATCACAATATATTACGATACCACAAAGTTCAACACTATAGCGTTCAACATATAACAGAGACCAATACAACAATCAATACAATACAATCACACACAAAACAAACCAATTCAAGTCCAGCATCACAAGACAACACAATACAAGACTACAACCGTACAGTACAAAAGAATACAACCCAGCACAGTACAGTACAAGACAACACCACACAACGCAACACGACACAAAGTACAATTTAATACCATGTCCATGGTGTGTCATACATTGTTTATTCACCACCACCCTACACCCTTGTAAAAAAAAAAAAAGCAAAATCGGCCTTCTTGCAAAGTATCAGCCTTCTTCTACAACATTGTCCTTCTTCTACGGCTGTCATCCTTCTTCTGTAGTATCATCCTCCATCTACAATGTTGTCGTTCTTCTTCTACCCTAACATCCTTCATCTACAATGTTATCATTCTTCTTCTACCCTAATATCCTTCATGTACAATGTTATCATTCTTCTTCTACCCTAACATCCCCCATCTACAATTCTATCACCATTCTTCTACCCTACCATCCTCCATCTACAATGTTATCATTCTTCTCCCACCCTATCATCTCCCATCTACAATTCACCCTTCTTCTACCCCATTATCCTCCGTCTACAATATTATCATTCTTCTTCTACCCTAACATCCGCCATCCACAATATCATCACTCTTCTTCTCGGTCGCCCTTCCAACCTAGTTGCAGTATAGCGTTTATTACATCGCTTCGTGGTTGCACAACATTTTTGTTCTGTTCTCTTACGATGCAAGACAGACACCTCCTCCACCTCCCCCTCCACACTCCCCCTTCTCCAACCCCCCCACATACACTTACACAAGCCCCCATCCCCCCACCCACCCCTCCACCGCCAACCCCAACCCTCCTCCCCATTCCTTTTCCTTCTCATTCCTGCCTGGCGACAAGCTTCGATCGAGTAATTAGTCTTAGCCGGAAGCGGGAGAGGGGGGGGAGAAGATGGGGGCAGGGGGTTGGGGGAACGGGGGGAGAGGATGGGCGAGGGTGAAGTTGGGGTAAGGAGGGGGTCGAGGAGGTGTAGGTGGGGTGGGGGTGGAGGGGAAGAGAAAAACTGAAAGTGAAGACGCTCAATTCTTGTTGTGACATGAACACGCCTCTTTTCTGGTGACGGGGGTGGGGAGTGGGTCTCTCTCTCTCTCTCTCTCTCTCTTCTCTCTCTCTCTCTCTCTCTGTATGTATGTATGTATGTATGTATGTATGTATGTATGTGTCTGTCTGTCTTTCTGTCTCTGTGTCTGTCTCTCTCGTCTGTCTGTCTCTGTCTCCTGTCTGTCTCCTGTCCGTCTGTCTCTCCTCTCTCTCTCTCTCTCTGTCCCCCTTACCCCCGTAACCTTCCTCCTTCTCCGTCGCCCAACCCCACCACCACTCCTAACCCCCTCCCTCCCTCCCTCCTCCCCCACCGTCTCTCTCTCTCTCTCTCTCTCTCTCTCTCTCCTCCCAAAACCCCGTCTTCCACGCCTTGTCTTCTTCACCCAGCGTAGACTGTTCTTAGCTAAGGCCTACATTATGTTGGTGGGGTGGGTGTTTTTTGGGGAGAGAACCTCGCCTCCAATTCAGTCCAGCCCCGCCATTGGCTGAGCCCGAGGATGACGCGATTCTTTATGCGCCAATAGATGAGCGAT
>CM031599.1:3940021-3942521 GCA_018398815.1 Conus ventricosus | reverse complement strand
CGATAGGTATACATCGCGTTCAGATATCCCCGATAGGTATACATCGCGTTTTAGATATCCCCGATAGGTATACATCGCGTTCAGATATCCCCGATAGGTATACATCGCGTTCAAATATCCCCGATAGGTATACATCGCGTTCAGATATCCCCGATAAGTATACATCGCGTTCAGATATCCCCGATAGGTATACATCGCGTTCAGATATCCCCGAAAGGTATACATCGCGTTGAGATATCCCCGATAGATGCCCTAACTTCAAGATACCTCTGAGAGATATACGCCGTGTTCACATATCCCCGATCGAGGTACACGATGTTCAGCTGCCCCTGGTAGATGTACACTGTGTTCACATTTCCTGAATAATGAATACTTTCGTTCGGAAATACTTGATGGTGTATTCAAACGTCACGGATAGATAATACACTGTGGTCGATATTCCTGACAGATGTACTCTGTGTTCGGATATCCCTGCAACACACACACTGTGGGTTGTTGTTTTTGTTCATTGAAGAAATAAAACACTTTTGTTTAATTTTACCAATTTTGGATCATGTTTCAATTACAAAGCAGTAACACTGCCTTTAATCAACAGCTGCTGTTTCTAAAGTAAGCCAATGAAAATCATTAATGAAGAAATGAAAATAAACTGATAAAAAAAAAGTAACTACAAGTAATGCATGCAAATCCATTTACAAACAACCAATGAAAGATGCAACGTTGTTAATGAGTTATATACTTTAGGAAACTGATCAGGTCGGTGAACAGTATCACAACATTCAGAGGAAAACTGATCAAGTGGGGTGGACAGCATCACAACATTCAGAAGAAAACTGATCAGGTCGGTGAACAGCATCATAACATTCGGAAGCGGCAAGCCAAAGCAGACCGCATTGAAGGGAAACTGACAATGGTAAGTAGCACTGTCATCCATCAAGGTTGTCATCGCCATCATTTCACAAACAAGATACAATTCGCACGTCAATATTTTTCAAAATAGTGATACTGTTTAGTGGTTGCTATTATCACAGTCACTGCCATCATCACAATAACACAATGTAACACCATCAGTGTCTTGGGGGGTGGGGGGGGGTGGGTGGGGTGGGGGGGGGGTATGGAGATAGCCTTTCAAGAAATTACAAATTTATTCTCATCAGTAACATACTACCGTAGTCATGATCAATTCCAACTATAACAAAAACGAGAGTAATGGACAAGAAATATAGTTTCTACTCTACTTCTGATATATACATAAGATATCCAAATGCACAAAAGATGTAATATATCAAAACACAAGAGATTTAAACTTCCGAATCCCAGGTTATATGCTACAATGCCTTCTTACCTGGCCAGGTCCTCCCCCCCCCCCCCCCCCCCCCAAGTCATACATACACTGTGTTCATAAATCCCTCATAGATATATTATATTCATGTACCCGTGGTAGATACGAACATTTTCTTCTTCTTCCTTCTTCTTCTTCTTCTTCTTCTACTTTTATTTTCTTTTTCTGTGTTGATTTTTTTGACAAGATGGAAGCCATGTCCACACAGTAGAACATAAAGATAAAGAAGTCTGAATACTTTGTGTAGAGTTTATCTGTTTATTTATCTATTACTGATCTATACTGATATTGTCACACCTGCCTCCCACCCACCTCTGCCACCCTCGGCACCAATTCTCCCCCCCCCCCCCCCCCCCCCTTCAAGTTTGAACTTACATTTCAAACAAGGTTTACTTTTATTAGCTTTCCTCTCTGTGTGTGTGTGTGTGTGTGTGTGTGTGTGTGTGGTGTGTGTGTGTGTGTGGTGTGTGTGTGTGTGTGTGTGCGCGCGTGCGTGCGTGCGTGCGCGTGCGTGCGTGCGTGCGTGCGCGCGCGCTGGCTTCTCTCTACGTGACGGTGCGTGCATTCCTTTGTGGGCCTCCCCACGTGCACATCTCTCCACCCCCCCCCCCCCCCCCCCCTCCACCCCCGGCCTGAATCGCCAAGCAGTCCATGCGAAGCGGCTGTTTTGTTGTTGTTGTTTTTATTATTGTCACCTTCGTCACAAAGTGGTATGTTGCAGTACGCATACTGAGTATGGATCCATGTAAAAAGAGAAATGATTTTTTTAAAAGAAAGAAAGAAAGGGAAAGAAAGAAAAAAAAAAAAAAAAAAAGAAGAAACAAAGAAAGAAAGAAAGAAAGAAAGAAAAAAGAAAGAAAAAAGAGAGAAGAAAGAAAGAAAAGACAGAAAGACAGAAAGAAAGAAGAAAGAAAGAAGAAGAAAGAAACAAGACAGAAAGAAAGACAGAAACAAAGGCAGACACACACACACACACACACACACACACACACACACACACACAACACACACACACACACACACACACACAAAAGAAAGCAAGACCGAAAGAGCAGAACGCTGTCTGCCATGAACCAGAAGACCAGACTGTATCCTTCCTGTCCCATGCGGTCCATGCCAGGAATCCTCCGCGTCTCACAAGTGATGCCAGACGACGGA
>CM031599.1:3925021-3935021 GCA_018398815.1 Conus ventricosus | reverse complement strand
AGAAGAACAAAATGGAGGGGAGCAGAGTAGGAGGAAGAGAACAAAAGATGAAGGAGAGAAGAAGAACAAAAATGGAGGAGGAGCAGGAGCAGGAGGAAGAGGAACAACAAGATGAAGGAGATGAAGAAGAACAAAATGGAGGAGGAGGAAAAAAAGAAGAACAACAACAACAAAAGAACAAGAACAGAAGAGGATGATGAAGGAAAAGAAGAAGAGGTGGAAAAGAAGGGAAAAAAGAAGAAGGTGAAGGAGGACCAGAAGGAGGAAGAGGAGAAGGTGTTGGAGAAACGGGACCAGGAGGAGAAGGGCGAGGAGGGATGGCACAGCTAGCAGCAGAGCCCTGTTCTGCATCACGTGTTTTAAAAGGAAAAGTTCAACATGACCCAACCCGACTCTCCGACCTTGGCGTGGTCCTCGCGCTTCCGCGAGCGACTGGCTCTTCAAGCTGGAAGAGAGTTCCTGTCGTGCTCTGACCTCCTGTTCCCCTTTCTCCCCCCTCCCCTTCCGTCCCTTTCCACCGTCTCTTCTCATATATATATACATGCTTCTTAGGTGGCACCTTTGGTTGTTGGTCTTTTTTTTAACTCGACAAACATACTACGGTATTGCACACCAGCCTTTTTCTGGGATAGCATTCTTCTTAAAACCGAAAAGGCAGAGGAGTCAAATTACCCCTTTCCGCGGTCACTGAGGAGAAACAATCAGGATTCGAAATATCGGTATCTGACCAGGAGTTATATGTTAGTGAGTTTCCTCCCCATTGGAGATTGTCTCCCCCTTGGAGACTATAAGCTTGCTGAAGGCTCATTTTGAGAAGCATTTATTTTATTTTTTCCCCATTCACCCACTCAAGCACATACTGTTAGTTTGGCAGAATCGTCTACCACTGCAGATATGAATGCTTATCTCCCCCTATTTCTTCAATCTAGGACATAAGAGCAAGCTTTGTTTATAACTGAATATTTCTTGCAGTCATTGCAACACCAAGCTGCTCTGAAAGTTGCTGGAATGGTGCTCGGTACTTATCCTTGGAATTTATTAGTTTATTGTAATTTAGGCCCTTGCGGATTCATTCCAAGAACTGGCCCTCAGCACTTGTGTCTTAAGAGGTTATCTTTTTATATTTTCTACTTTTCACAAGAAAATGTACCTTGTTTTGCTCTTTCGTGATTTTTTTTTGTGCTTCTTAGATGGCACCTTTGGTTGTTTTGTTTTTTGTTTTTGTTTTTTTGCAAACTCGACAAGCATACTACGGTATTGCACTCCAGCCTTTTTCTGGGATAGCATTCTTCTTAAAACCGAAAAGGCAGAGGAGTCAAATTACCACTTTCCGCGGTCACTGAGGAGAAACAATCAGGTTTCGAAATATCGGTATCTGACCAGGAGTTATATGTTAGTGAGTTTCCTCCCCATTGGAGATTGTCTCCCCCTTGGAGACTATAAGCTTGCTGAAGGCTCATTTTGAGAAGCATTTATTTTATTTTTCCCCATTCACCCACTCAAGCACATACTGTTAGTTTGGCAGAATCATCTACCACTGCAGATATGAATGCTTATCTCCCCTATTTCTTCAATCTAAGACATAAGAGCAAGCTTTGTTTATAATTATATATATATATATATATATTATATTATATATATATATATATATATATATATATATATAATTTCACAGGTACAATTTTCACTTAAACTAACACCGTGCCTCCACAAAACGACGTCAACAGGTACATTTGAATAAAATAAATACTATCACAAGTCGAACATCTTTTCCCACAGGGATGGTGTCTATTTGCAAGCTTTCGGCATATGAAGTGTTTTATTCCTAACGAAGCCCTTGTGGCGAAAGCTTGAAAATAAAATCGTCTCTGTGGGAGAAGATGTTCAACTTGTTTCAGTATTCATTGTATATATATATATATATATATATATATATATATTATATACAACAAACTAATAAATTCCAAGGATAAGTACCGAGCACCGTTCAATTATAAACAAAGATAGCTCTTATGTCTTAGATTGAAGAAATAGGGGGAGATAAGCATTCATATCTGCAGCAGTAGTTAATTCTGCGTAAACTAACGGTATGTGCTTGAGAGGGTGAATGGGGAATAATAAATGCTTCTTAAAATGAGCCTTCAGCAAGCTCATAGTCTCCAAGGGCGGGGGGGGGGGGGGGGGGGGGGGCGAGGCGGGGGGAACAATCTCCAATGGGGAGGAAACTCACTAACATATAACTCCTGGTCAGATACCGGTACTTCAAAACCTGATTGTTTCTCCTCGGTGACCGCGGAAAGTGATAACTTGACTCCTCTGCCTTTTCGGTTTTAAGAAGAATGCTATCCCAGAAAAAGTCTGGTGTGCAATACCGTAATAATGTTTGTTGAGTTTTCAAAAAAACAACCAAAGGTGCCGCCTAAGAAGCAAAAGAAAATCATGAAAGAGCAAAACAAGCTACATTTTCTTGCGAAAAGTAGAAAATATAAAAAGATAACCTCTTAAGACACAAGTGCTGAGGGCCAGTTCTAAGTGCTCGGTTATTTATCCTTGGAATTCATTAGTCTCTCTCTCTCTCTCTCTCTCTCTCTCTCTATATATATATATATATTATATATATATATATATATATATATATATATATATATATATATATATATATATATATTTATTTATTTATTTATATATCGGGCGACATGGTCCGCCCAAGGCTGAAAAAAAAAACATTTCGTCGTGCTGGGGCCATCGACAAGCTACGTTACACCTGTTCCAGATATTTAATGAGTTAACTGGCCTCCATGTTTGCTGGCAAGAATGCCCACAACACCACAACATCACGGCTTTGGCTGACTGGCTACGGATCGGCTGGAATAGTGAGGGGGTGGGGGGGGGGAGTAGAGAGAGTCGGAGCGGCGGGGGAGGCGCGGGGGTGGTGGGGGCGTGTTGTTCCAATGTTCTTTTCAGAGGTCTGCAGTGACCAGAAAATTGCTGAGTAGAGGAGGTAAGGAGAGGGGGGGGGGGGGGGGGAGGGTGTTGTTCCAATGTTCTTTTCAGAGGTCTACAGTGACCAGAAAATTGCTGAGTAGAGGAGGTAAGGAGAGGGGGTGAGGGTGTTGTTCCAATGTTCTTTTCAGAGGTCTACAGTGACCAGAAAATTGCTGAGTAGAGGAGGTAAGGAGAGGGGGTGAGGGTGTTGTCCCAATGTTCTTTTCAGAGGTCTACAGTGACCAGAAAATTGCTGAGTAGAGGAGGCAAGGAGAGGGGGGGAGGGTGTTGTTCCAATGTTCTTTTCAGAGGTCTACAGTGACCAGAAAATTGCTGAGTAGAGGAGGTAAGGAGAGGGGAGGGGGGGGGGGCGGAGGAAATGGGGGGGTGGTGTTGTTCCAATGTTCTTTTCAGAGGTCTACAGTGACCAGAACATTGCTGAGTAGAGGAGGTAAGGAGAGGGGAGGGGGGGGGAGGTGGAGGAAAGGGAGGGGGGGGGGCACGGGAGAGAGATATGAGGGAAGGAGGTAACTTGTTCTGATTTACCGAGTGAAAGACACTGGCAACGAAACTGTTGAGCACTGTGAAGGCAATGAGAAGAGGATGGGGGGAGGTGGGGGTGGAGGAGGGGGGTGGGCTTAGAGGAGTTGGGGGTGTTGTTGCAGAAGTATTCTTGTTCGCAGGATCAAGTACACTGTACAACCGGGGAAGTGGGGGATGGGGGAGAGGGGGAGGAAGGAACAGGGGAGGTGGGATGGAGAAAGGGGGGTAACCAACAGCGTTGGGGGCCTGAGGGTCAGTGTGTCATCCAGACATTGTCTGCAATGTTCGCTCATGACAGTTGGCTCTGCACTACTCGCTGATGATGACGAAATGCTCAACAATGTGGCCTGATGACGTGGCTCTATGAATAGATAGATTTCCGCTTGAATGTCTTCATTAAGGCGCATCGAACTGTTCCTTTTCTTTTCGGATTTTGGCCAGGGACGGGAGTGGGGGGGGGGGGGGAGGGGGTGGTTGGGGGTGTCCAAAACTCCTGGTACCCACCTCTGATCTCATTCCACGCTTTTTCCTCTAACCCCCATCCTCTCAACCCCATCTAACCCCACCCTCTCAACCCTCACCCTCTCAACCCCCACCCCCAAATTCTTGTTCGGCGGTAGATCGCTGTATGTGACAATGTCCACCAAAAGCGAATGAATCGGGCAACAGCCAGAAAAGCGTGTCATGTGACCTGTCACGTGCTCTAAGGATGTCCTGCGTGATGCAGTAGTCTGCCCGGACACACTTCGGGTGCTTTTCACTTTGGGGTATTGTCTCTCTCTCTCTCTCTCTCTCTCTCTCTCTCTCTCTCTCTCTCTCTCTCTCTCTCTCTCTCTCTCTCTCTCTCATACAATGACAAATTGATGAAGGATGGTGTTCTGTTAATGGAAGAAGCCCTATTGCAACAGTTTGAGAAAGAAATGGATGAACTCTATTTTGTGGTAACAGGCGATTTAAATGCCAGAACAGGACACAGACAAGTTGAAAATGAAATAATGGCAAACTATGGTAGCAGTGTAGAGGATGCTGACATAGATGACAACAGTTGTAGACGTAGTTCTAAAGATTCAACCGTTAATAATTTTGGTTAAAACATTGTTGAACTTTTGTTTCATGTTCGATTTGAGTATTTTAAATGGTTTTTGTAATGGTGATAGTGAGGGTGAATATACTTTTGTGTCTTCCAATGGTTGCAGTGTAATCGATTATTTTCTGATTCACACTGATTTGTTATCAAATTTTGATTTAAGAGTTGGTGACTGTATTTACTCATGGCACCTACCAGTTGAGGTAATATGGAGAGGTGACTGCTGTCATTCGGAGGATAAGCATTTACGACAGCAAGGTGAAGAAAAATCATATGGTCAGATGAAAATGCAAATATGTACAAAAAGGAACTTGAATGTGATGCATTTCAACAGACTTTGCAGAAAGCTGTCAACTATTAGATACTGATGTGAATGAGGGTCTTGATAATTTGTCAGTGCTTTGTGTGGGGCTGCTGCTTGTATGGTTAGAGTTATTGGTAGAGGTGACAGAAATGTAACGATTGGTTTGATGATGACTGCAAACGAAAGAAACAAGAAGTTAAAAGATAACTGAAAAGATTCCAGAGATGCAAAATAATTAAGGACAAAAATGCGAAAAGAGAAGAATACGCTTTAGCTCGAAAAGATTACAATACATTAAGGAAAATAAAGGAACATGAGTTTGAAGAAAATAGATTAAAGAAACTAAGGGATTCTGTTGATGATTCGAAGACATTTTGGGCATTAATAAGATCTGTTAATAAAAAACGCTTTGTTTATAACGAGATCTCAGTACAAAATTGGTACGATCATTTCTGGGGCGTTTTCCATAATTTTGATAGCAGTGTTACAGAAGAAGATGCAAACTTGGTGGAGGAAGAGGATGAAATTGAGCCATTATTTAACAATCAGATATCCAGAGAAGAAGTTGTTGCTGCTATTAATCATTTAAAGGCAGGAAAGAGCGCAGGACCAGACAAAATTATAGCGGAAATGCTAAAGCATGCAAACTCAGCTGTAATCGATTTCCTTGTCCATTTATTCACCAAACTTTTTGAAAATAGCACTTTTCCTCTAGAATGGGCTAAATCGATTATCATACCAATACATAAGAAAGGAGATGCTAACAATCCGGATAACTATCGTGGAGTAGCACTTACCAGCATTTTAAGTAAAGTCTACACTCACATACTAATAAAAGATTAACAAAATGGGCTGAAAATGAAGGAAAGATAGTTGAGGAACAAGCAGGTTTTAGAACCAGTTACAGCACCATAGACCATATATTTACACTATACTCACTGGTACAGAAATACTTACTCTGTAATACGAAGCTTTATGTTGCATTTGTTGATTTTAAGAAAGCATTTGATTCTATAAATCACAACGTTTTGTGGAATGTACTTCGTAAAAGTGGTGTGAATGGTAAATTGTATAGAGCCATTAGGAGTATTTACAACTCGGTACTTGCGTGTGTACGTGTCAAGAGTGAGTATTCAGATTATTTCGATTGCCCAAATGGAGTTAAACAAGGGTGTCTGCTGAGTCCGCTGCTGTTTTCTTTTTTCATAAATGAACTAGCAGTGGAGTTATCTAGTAAAGGTAGACATGGTATTCAAATAATACCTGGAGCAGTCGAAATATTTTTGTTACTGTTTGCTGACGATGTTATTCTTTTATCTGGCACAGTTGTAGGTTTACAAAACCAGTTAAATATCTTAAAAGAGGAAGCAGATCGTTTGTGTTTAACAGTTAACATGGATAAGACAAACATTGTGGTCTTCAGAAATGGTGGACATCTTTCTTTACACGAAAGATGGTTTTATGGAAATACAAAAGTTCAAGTAGCCAATTCATACAAATACTTAGGAATGATATTTTCAACAAAATTGACGTTAAGTTATGCGTGGGAAGAATCTTTAAGGAAGGGTAAAAAAGGTGTCATTGAAATTATGAGATCCTTAAGGAAGCTGAAATGTATTGATTGCAGTATATTTTGGAGAATGTTCGATTCACAGATAGAACCTTTACTTACTTATGGAGCTGAAATTTGGGGATTGCAAAAAAATTCACAGATAGAAAAAGTACACACGTACGCTATAAAGCGTTTTCTTCAGGTACCAATTCATGCATCTAACACTCTTTTATACGGAGAGATGGGCAGATACCCTCTTTATATAAGATCTTACGTGAAATGTGTTAGGTACTGGTTGAAAATGTTGAAGCTCCCACAGTCACGTCTGTGCAGACAAGCTTATGATATGATGCTGGTACAAATGGAACGAGGTAAAGAAAATTGGGCTTATAATGTAAAGAAAGTGCTATCAGAACAGGGGTTTGGAGTAATGTGGATGTCTCAAGGAGTAGGAAACGAACAGCAGTTTATTGCAGAATTTAAGGATAGACTCATTTGTTCTTTTAAACAGAACTGGCATTCTGATATGGAAACCAAAGAAAAGTATCGTTGGTTCTTCTCCTTTAAGAACATATTCCATTCGGAAAAGTTTCTTAATGTTATCAAAGATAAATGGCAAAGAAGTTGGTACGCAAGATTCAGGTTACGAACCGTAGGTTTCAAGGCAAACAAAGATGGTTCGAGTGTGGAACATCCACAGAATCACCATGCCCTGCATGTGGATGTACTATTGATAATGAAAAGCACTTCTTATTTCAATGTAATGCATACAGTGATGTGCGTGCAAAATGTTCCTGTTTTACTCCAGATGTTTGTGAAAGGCAAAATGTTGCTTCTTTGTTATCGTCTGATGACGACTGTATAATCAAGTCAGTCGCTAAATTCATTACAGAAGCAATGAAAATAAGACAAAAGCATTTATAATATTGTATAAAAATATGACTAAAAGCATGTGGAATAGTTTAGTAACATAGTCATCGCTTAAAAGAGTGGATGGTCGAATCAGTCTGTAATATTACATTTTCCTCGCGTGTGTGTGTGTGTGTGTGTGTGTGTGTGTGTGTGTGTGTGTGTGTGCGTGCGTGCGTGCGTGCGTGCGTGCGTGCGTGCGTGCGTGCGTGCGTACGTGCGTGCGTGCGTGCGTGCGTGCGTGCGTGCGTGCGTGCGTGCGTGTGTTGTTGTTGTTGTTGTCGTCGTCGATTTGGTTGTTTTTGTCGTTGTGGTTGTCATTGTTGTTGCTATTGTAATGTTAAAAGGGTACTCGTGTCTGAGAGGATATTCGAAGATTCGGGTCTACTTTTTTCTTTGTTTTGCTTGTTTTGATTTGATTGATCACTGGGAATAACTGTGTAATATCGCTTGTAGTGTAAGAAAGAGGAATGAGTTATTACCCCGTTACCCCCTTGTCATAAGACCTTTTGGTAATGACAATAAAATATCAAAGTATCAAAGTGTCAAAGTGTCTCTCTCTCTCTCTCTCTCTCTCTCTCTCTCTCTCTCTCTCTCTCTCTCTCTCTCTCTCTCTCTCTAAGTAGTCATTTTAATCGTTATAGAGAACTCAGTGATGATCATCTCCTTTGCCCATTATGTCACGAGGCTTTTGATAATGAAGTTCATTTTGTATTTTCATGCCAGGAACTTTATTGTATTAGGCAAGAGTTTATTCCAGAAAAATACTATAGACAACCATGTATCTTCAAGCTGTTTATGCTAATGACTTCAAAAAATGAAACACTTGTAAAGCGGTGTCACGACCGACCCCTGGAGGTCTGACCTGACAGGATCGGTCTAGATGGGAGTGAAGGGAGTGACTGACCTCACACGCCCCGCAAGAGACCAATCAAGAAAGATTACAATACAATACACCATTTATTCACACCAACACACACATAGTCACAAATAAGCATTCCAACACACACAACATGCACAATCACAATTAAGCATTTCAACACACACAACATTCACATAGTCACAAACAAGCATTTCACCGCACACAACATAACCATAATCATAAATACGCGTTTCCAACACACGTTCCTTTTGTGCTTCATGTGGTTCCCCCTCACCCTGTCTCTCCAAAGTCCTCTGAGAGTACCGTGTCAAATCAGGTGTCCCAAACCGGGGCTGTTCTTGAACAGAGTCTTTCAATGCTGACACCCTTGACACACACACACACACCCAAATTGCACGACACAGAGCTAACCACACTGGTCACATGAGCTGTAGGAAGTCCGAGGACAGCGGAGAACGCATTCCGTGGGGCGAGGCGTTGTCGCTGAAGGTCCCGGACAGGGGTTAGGACCATCCAGCAAGGTCCACGTGCTCCTCACACTGCGCGGCCCCAACAGCGCAAGCTTCGGGTGAAGCCCCCGGGAGGAGAGAAAACGGAAGGAACTGGAAGGAAAGAAGGGTACTAGAACCCGCAGTCAGTACGGTCTGAAATTTGCTGCTTAATCCTAACAGCCACTCGCATGGTGGGCGAGGGGAGGTGTTTGCTGAATACATTAGTAACACCAGCTCAACACAGACCTGAGCATAACACAGTAAACAAACCAAATGAGGAATGTTCACTAAAGGTCTCCTCACACGAAGCAGGTAAGAGATTACATTAACAGGCTAAACAAACGAATAGCAATTTATATCTTCATCCTTCCCTCACTCACGTTCAACATTTCCCTTTCTTAGGAACTGAACTAATACAGCAACCATTGCTTTATAACTGCCACCACAATTGCAAATAATCATAATTCAATGGCACGATTACCCCACATTTTATAGTAACATTTCAAAAATAACAATTTTCCAACCACGCATCCAAATGACTAATCACGCGTACGCACGCTCGCAAACAGAAAACACTCGTTCCCCCTTTCAAACACAGACGGTGGCCGAAGAATAAGAGACCGGCGATTGTGACAGGGGAGGACGAGCGAGACCAAGCAAGTCCCAACCCTAAATCACCAGGTTCTCCCCCATCCCCACCGACTACCGCATCACCAGATGCATTGAAAGGAGAAAATTTTGGATATAATTTAGAATGGCCAGGTTAAAGATTGAATTAACCAGAAAAAAGTGGTCTCAAACAATATTTCTTTTATAATTTTGAAACCAAAAGGAAACTGTGCAAAAGAGAAGAATTAGCCGGCTAACAACAACAACAAAAAAAAAAAACCACGAAACTGATGCTTACCAGCTACCCGTGGGTGACCCAAAAGTGGCGGGTCAAGTGACTCTCTGCCCTCTGTCCAGTCGAGAGGACCAGCAGAGCAGATGCGGAAAAGATGACGTGACGTCCCTCCCCTACAGGCCGACTGCAGGAATGAAGGTACCGACCGTACCTTCGACGATGTGGTAGAGAACCAAAACCGGAGCGGGCGCTCCCAGGGACATCTTCCGCTCGAGTGAAGAGAAAAACCTGCCTAACCGATGGCAGCCAACATGCCACCCTACGTCACGGAGTGAGAATACCTCAAGCTAAGAGGAATGCTGCACGTGCGGCAGGTAAAAAGACAGGTGAGAGGCCGATAGA
>CM031599.1:3910021-3920021 GCA_018398815.1 Conus ventricosus | reverse complement strand
GCTACAACCAAGCGGTGGCAATGCCATAGCTACAACCAAGCAGTGGCAATGCCATAGCTACAACCAAGCGGTGGCAATACCATAGCTACAACCAAGTGGTGGCAATACCATAGCTACAACCAAGCGGTGGCAATACGATAGCTACAACCAAGCGGTGGCAATGCCATAGCTACAACCAAGCGGTGGCAATACGATAGCTACAACCAAGCAGTGGCAATACCATAGCTACAACCAAGCGGTGGCAATACGATAGCTACAACCAAGCGGTGGCAATGCCATAGCTACAACCAAGCGGTGGCAATACCATAGCTACAACCAAGCGGTGGCAATACGTTAGCGCTGGCACTCTCTCAGAACATTGACACAAACTCTGTCAATAACTGTACGCGAACATGAAGGAACTGCTTTCTGGCGTTGAGAGTTACGGAAGTGGTTTCTCTGAGATAGCTGAAAGACTTTTTTTGTTTTTGAATTGTCACACTGGCCAAAGTCCTTTATCACCCAGATCCACTTCTTCATTTAGCAGTCTGTCTGCCAGACCGCTCAGATCTACGCAACCAAAACACGATGGAGAGACGGAACATGGTACAAGGACCAACTGTTCAAGTTTTGGAGTGGATCGGTTTTGCGGATCAGAATCAAATGGCATACATTTTGATGTCGATCCGGATTAGGACCGGATTTGGGGATCCGTTCCCTTGTGATAATTCTGCGCTCCCAGGGTGCTTCTCTAGTATTCATTTTGGGTTTTGTTGTTGGTGTTGCCTGTCCAATGTCCCATGTTCTGTGCCACCTCAGTGGCGTTGCGCCTTCGCTGCTCATTCCGACCTCCCGTCTAGCCACAGTCCCGGCACCAGCAATCCACAGGGAGCAGTCAATGTCCAGTCGTCATGTGGCAACCCACCAGAGGAGCCACTGCACTACTGCCGAGGCACTTCGGTGGTGTCCTGTGTGGTGCTTGATCTGATCCAACACGCGCAGGACACCACCTACTTAGCCCCCCTCTTGACGACAATAACTGCTTAGGCGCGGAGCCGGCGTGTGTGAGCTCTTCCTCAGGAGGGCGCCATTACATCCCGTCCAACGACAGTGCCCACGAAGTTGCTGATACTGAGCGCAGCAGCAGCAGGCCAGACTCGACCCCGTCCAGAACAGACCCCCGTACAAAGTGGCCAAGGCCAGATTATGTACCTGTGTACTCCGGATATAAACCAGCCCAGACTTCTTTATAATCGGGGATAAAGTTTGGCCTTGGCTACTTCATATTTTATATCCAGGGTATAGTTTGGCCTTGGCCAGTTTATGTCCTTTGGGCCATTTTATCCACATACACACACCCTCCCCCTTTATTTTTTTCCTTGAAATACACTGACATTTGAAGGGCGTGATATTGCCAAGAAATATCATTTTAGGAAACAGGCTAGTTGAACTGCAAGGGACTCGTTTATTTTGTATAACATTTACCCTACCAATAAAACTTTACTCGAAATTGAAAAAAGTTCAAAGCAGTCAATATACTTGATGCTTGGATGATATTATTGTCTTATTGAAATTGTAAGATTATGTATTGAAAAATAAAATGAATATGGAACACCGGTTGTAACCAACATTTTGAATGGAAGTGAAGTTCGTTCCTAGAGTCCTGAAGCTGCTCTGATGAACTTTGAATGTTTTTGATTTCTTAAAAACGCATTTGAATAATTTTATAAAAAGAAAGAAAAAAAGAAGGAAGAAGAAAAAGTCCAACAAGTCGTCACTGGATTATGGACATTTTCTCTCAACACTGCCCCTTCTAAGCTGTACAAATCAGAACTTGGTCGTAGGGAACGTCATCCATTGCCAAACCTTTGCGTCATCAAACTGGTGAAGACTGACCAAGTTTGTGTAAATAATTCACTGACTGTGTAAGATTGAAATTCATGTCTTTGCTTACAGCAACGGAGTGATAATCAGCAACGAACTTTGGTTGACTGTGAACCCTGTCCTATTTGACACCACAAAACATTGAATGTTGACTCGTGCTCAGACAAAGAAAAAGTGAGCGTATGCAAAAGTCGTACTTGGGCGAGAGAGGTGTACAGAGGGGTATATTCCGGCCAGGACAGGTATAACATGGCTTAGGCTGGTTTCAACCCGGGTTTTAAAGTAGGCTATTTAATACCCCGGGTATAAACTAGCCAGGGGGTAGACTTCAGCCTGTTACACCGGTGACCCCGACGAGGTCAAACAAAGACTATAGACGTGGAGAGGCATCGAAAATGAGGTTTCCGTGAGAGCAAGGAATGAAGTGCCACAGTATTTGTGACATCTTTTAAATACTGATCGATGAGGATGAGGAGGATAAAGGAGATGCGACGGTTTATAATAATTATATCCCGGCGTCAATCAGCTCCCAGAAATACATGCACCTTCAATGTTGGCCGGGAAATATTAGCAACTCTCAGAGACGCATCCATTAAGGGGATGAAACCCTTGACTGTTGATCCCAGTCTTCGCCATAGACAGTACAGCAAACTCCGCTCTGGGTAGGAGCCAGTCGGGGCAGAAAAAACAAAAATCCCACAAGTAGATAGTTCTGGTGGGTATCAAACCAACGACCTCCCAGGAGCCGCGAGTCCACGACAGCTAACCACTTCGCCACGGCGGCCGGTTGATTTCCTGCGTTTCAAAGTGTCTGCTACCCTTGTCATCACAGGCTCCGTCTGTTGTGCCGTTCACGGAATGTGGTTCAGTTTTGACCATGTTAGGAATTTACTGACACCTTCTTTGAGAGAAACGGATTGGCTGTATCTTCAGCAATACAAAAAAGCGGGGGGGAAAAGTCGCAGTGTTTAAATAAAGAGTGGCAAATCGTTACCATATGCAGAAAATCGTTACCATATGCAGAAAAATCGTTACCATATGCAAAAATCGTTACCATATGCAGAAATCGTTACCATATGCAGAAAAGAGAATCTGAGCACCAATCGACCCATGTGGTACATCGATTATTTGGCTGAGGTGACCAGAACATTTACAGAGAGAGAGAGAGAGAGAGAGAGAGAGAGAGAGAGAGAGAGAGAGGAAGAGGGAGAGAGAGAGAGAGAGAGAGAGAGAGAGAGAGAGAGAGAGAGAGAGAGAGAGAGAGAGAGAGAGAGAGAGAGAGAGAGAGAGAGAGAGACAGAGACAGAGAGTTCAAATGAATTACTTTACTTCGGTCATTGACCCATATACAAAGAGTATGACATTTACTAGTAAACAAACCATGTACATAATACGTACATTTATATATGTTATATATATATATATATATATATATATATATATATATATATATATATATATATATATGGCGTGTGTGTGTGTGTGTGTGTGTGTGTGTGTGTGTGTGTGTGTGTGTGTGTGTGTGTGTGTGTGTGTGAATGAGAGGGAGAGAGAGAGAGGGAGAGAGAGAGAAGAAAGAAAAAGACCGGGGTGAACATGACACAGTTCTCCTTTTTAGTTTTTTTTTCAATCTTTTCATGTTTCCGTTCTCAAAGCCCAAAAGAGAGAGAGAGAGAGAGAGAGAGAGAGAGAGAGAGAGAGAGAGAGAGAGAGAGAGAGAGTAGGGACGAAGTAGGAAACGGACATAGAGGTGAGGGAAGCGTGGAGGGGAGGGGAGGGGAGGGCAGAAGGCTGGGGGGGCGGGGGGGCGGGGTAAGGGACGGAGTGGTGAGGATGAAAACAAAAAGCCTTCAAAGACAGAGAGCGGAAATGAAGACGTGTCCAGTGTGACACGTGGCAGATGATCTCATTGCCGCAGGCGCCGATACATATGCGCTTCGCAAGTCGTCACTCTTGATCGTAGGATTTTTTTTTTTTTTTTTTTTTTTTTTGGGGGGGGGGGGGGGCTGTTTGTTTTGTTTTGTTTTGTTTGTTTGTTTTTGTTTGTGTTCGTTGTGTGTTGTTTCTTTTAATAAACTGGGCTTCTGTTCTTTCATCAGCTCATCTCTCGTTGTCCTTAGTTCTCTCTCTCCCTCTCTCTCTCTCTCTCTGTCTCTCTCTGTCTCTCTCTCTCTCTCTCTCTCTCTCTCTCTCTCTCTCTCTCTCTCTCTCTCTCTCTCTCTCTGTCTCTGTCTCTCTGTATCTCTCTATCGCTTTCATCCATCCACACATTCATCCATCCATCTATGTATCTATTTTTTTCGGATGTCCCCACCCTCTCTCTCTCTCTCTCTCTCTCTCTCTCTCTCTCTCTCTCTCTCTCTCTCTCTCTCCTCAACCTATCAATCTAGCGCCATGCGTTTGTGTGTTTGTGTATGTGTATTTTTGTGTTTATGCGTATGAATGTCCGTGCGTGCAAGTGTGCGCACGTGTTTATGTGTGTGTGTGAGCGATCTCATCTTCTCGTGCACATATACATACATGCATGCATACATACATACGTGCATGCATGCATGCGTACATACATAAATACATACTTACAAGTGTGTATCCATACATCCGTACGTAGATCCATCCGTCCGTGCATACAAACACATATACATACATTCATACACATAGACATACATTCATACATAGATATATGAATACATATATACACACACACACACATACATACACACACACACACACACACACACACACACACACACATATATATATATATATATACATATATATATATATATAGAGAGAGAGAGAGAGAGAGAGGAGAGAGAGAGAGAGAGAGGGACGTACATACATAATACACACATACATACGTATGTACATACATACATGAATGGAGGCAGACACAGACACACAGACAAACGGAAAAACAGACACACAGACAGACAAAGACAGACAGACAGACGAACAGACAGACACAGACAGACACAGACAGACAGACAGACAGAGAGACAGAGAAAGAGGAAGAAAGGAATACAGACTGTGAAAATCAGGCAGAGACAGACACACAGACATAGACAGACAGACAGACAGACAGAGTAATAAAGAGAGAGGGAGGAGGGGGCGGGGACAGAGAGTGCGGGGAGAGAGAAAGAAAGAGAGAGAGAGGGGGGGGGGCGGAGGGGGAGACAGAGAGACAGCGTGATTAAGAGTTGGTGAGAGAGAGAGAGAGAGAGAGAGAGAGAGAGAGAGAGAGAGAGAGAGAGAGAGAGGACTGTAAGAGACAGACAGAGGCAGGGTGAGACATAAAAATAAAAAAATAATGAAACACAGAGGGGAAGAAAACATATATATATATACTCAGACTGTTCCATATCTTTTTGATCTTTGCATCCTTAAATGGATCCTCAAGCATAGGCTCAAAGATTGTCCCATACATCTTATACTGTTCGCATAATGATTTTAGATTTTCAACAACTTTTTTCCTCTCCACACTTAAGTTTTGTCTTATTTACTACCTTTCGCTGGCTGCTTTTGGGGTACCGTTGGATTCTTTTTTGAACCCTTGGTGGTGAGAACACCACAGAATTACGGACTGTGGTGTGTCTCTATTTGACACCAAGAGGACAGACACAATCAGACACAACTTTGGATTCTCTCTTGAGGGCACATAAGACCGTATGGCGAAAGCTTGGCTGTGTCTGGAGTGGCACTGTCTTCATCTGTCCGTGGGCAGGGGTGGTTGGGTCTGTGGGGTGTGCTCGGCAGCTGGGGGGTGGTGTTTTTCGCCGGTGGGCTCTGCAGTCATGAAATACGGGCTGGTACACCCATGGGGGATGCTACTTTGGGGCTGTTATGAGCTGCATCCTGTAGTCTAATTTACCTCTGTTCAGGAGCAGTTATGTCCCTTGATATCTTAATGGAGTGTCCTGCGCGTGCCTGTACCCATCGTCAACACAGCGCAGGCCTCCAGGGGTGGTACAGGACTGCTCTAAGGGCAGGTGAAGACAGTGCTTCTCTGGGTCCTCCCCAGCACCTTCGGGTGTTTCTTTTTCTTTTGCCTTAACTAGGCTGACCCTGGAGAAAGGTCCAGTGGCGGTGAGGAAAGACCACTGACCACAGGGAAAGTCCTGTTGACAGTGGGAAAGACTACAACTTTGGATTCTCTCTTGAGGGCACATAAGACCGTATGGCGAAAGCTTAGCTGTGTCTGGAGTGGCACTGTCTTCATCTGTCCGTGGGCAGGGGTGGTTGGGTCTGTGGGGTGTGCTCGGCAGCGGGGGTGGTGTTTTTCGCCGGTGGGCTCTGCAGTCATGAAATACGGGCTGGTACACCATGGGGGATGCTACTTGGGCTGTTATGAGCTGCATCCTGTAGTCTAATTTACCTCTGTTCGCAGCAGTTATGTCCTTGATATCTTAATGGAGAGTGTCCTGCGCTGCATACCATCGTCAACACAGCGCAGGCCCCAGGGTGGTACAGGTGTCTCTAAGGGCAGGTGAAGAAGTGCTTCTCTGGGTCCTCCCCAGCACCTTCGGGTGTTTCTTTTTCTTCTTGCCTTAACTAGGCTGACCCTGGAGAAAGTCCAGTGGCGGTGAGGAAAGACCCACTGACCACAGGGAAAGTCCTGTTGACAGTGGGAAAGACTACAACTTTGGATTTCTCTTGAGGGCACATAAGACCGTATGGCGAAAGCTTGGCTGTGTCTGGAGTGCACTGTCTTCATCTGTCCGTGGGCAGGGGTGGTTGGGTTGTGGGGTGTGCTGGGGGGTTTGGGTGGGTTGGTATGTATTACGCCGGGGTCTGCAGTGGAAATACGGGTGGGTCACCATGGGTGATGTACTTTGTGGCTGTTAGGAGCTGCATCTTGTCCATTTACCTCTGTATAGGAGCATGTATGTCCTTGAATCTTAATGGAGGCGCGGCGTGCCTGTACCCATCGTCACACAGCGCAGGCTCAGGAGGTGGCTACAGGATCTGCTCCTAAGGCAGGTGAGACCTGGCTTCTCTTGGTCCTCTCCTGCAACGTGCGGTGCTTGCTTTTATTCTGACGTGGGGTAGGGAACACCACAGAATTACGGATGTGGTGTGTTCTAATTGACAAGAGGACAGGACATCATCGGTGTCTCCTGAGAGTCCGATCCAGCGACGAAAGGCTAGGGCATGCGATACATATGATTTGCCTTCAGAAGGGATTGGGGTTCCCTCTGCAGCTAGTGAAGGGTTTTATACTTATATGCCATTTCGCATCTTCATTATAATAGTTATCAAATCTTGGCAAGTCATTACTATAATGATGGAAGAATTAGTCTATTAACCTGCACTTGTTTTCCCCCACTACTTAATTGTTCAGCATTATATATATATATATATATATATATATATATATATATATATATATATATATATATATATATATATATATATATATAATGCTGAACAAACCATGTACATATGTAATATGAGAGAGACGGAACTAGAGTCTGACAAGCAGACACGCACAGAGAAAGACAGACAGATAAACAAAGTCAAACGAATGAACGGAGACAAGACAGGGAGGAACAGAAAGACAGGGAAAGAGAGAAGGAGACGGACAGACAGAGAAACAGACACAGTCAGACAGAGAGAGAAGCAGGAACGAAGACACAGACAGAGAAATAGACACAGAGAGAAACAGACACAGTCAGTCAGTCAGCCAGACAGACAGAGAGAAGCAGGAACGAAGACACAGACAGAGAAATAGACACAGTCAGTCAGTCAGACAGACAGAGAGAAACAGGAACGAAGACACAGACAGAGAAATAGACACAGTCAGACAGACAGACAGACAGACAGACAGAGAGAAACAGGAACGAAGACACAGACAGAGAAATAGACACAGTCAGACAGACAGAGAGAAGCAGGTACGAAGACACAGACAGAGAAATAGATACACTTTCAATTCAAACAACTTTATTATCACAAAACGTGGAATTCAATGTGGCAACGTCTTTTGATTTTTACAACACAATCATTTTTTTAAAAAGTGGGGAGGGTACAAATTACACATCCAATAAAATAGCATAGACACAGACAGAGAGAAACACAGACAGACAAGAGACAGAAAGAGAGAGAGAGAGAGAGAGAAGGCAGAGAGAGACGGGCAAAGGAGGGAGAGAGGGACAGACATTCAGAGACGTTCACACACAAAAAGACTGAGACAGAAACGGATAAAGGAAAAAACAAACAAAACAACAAAAAAAACGGCTGTATAAAAAAAAAACCCTCAAACCGCCATCCCACCGCAGACCCTGCAATGCCACCACCGCACTACCCTTCCTTTTCTTTCTTTCTGTCTTTCTTTTTTTTCCTTTCTTTCTTTTCGTCTTTCTTTGTTTCATTCCTTCATTCAGTCATGACAGTTTATTCAAACTTCTCAGTTCGCTCCAAGAGACCCTGACGTTCACCGGGGCAGGGACCTCTTCTCTGGGCGTATGGAGGGGGAGAGGAGAGACGAGGGGGGAGGGGTGGGGCGGGGGAGAGGGGTGGGGAGGGAGGGGGCGGGGGAGGGGGTGGGGACGGGATGAGGGAGGGGGCGATGCCCCCCCCCCCCCTATGTCAGTGATCGAGCTACGGGAAGATGGGACGGGCACTGCTCTGCTCTTCTTCTTGACAGTTTGATTTCATTAACAACACGGAAGAGCAAGAAATGAAAAGAACAAAAAGGAATACTGGTCTTAGATCCGTTTAATATTATGCAACAGTAAATAGGTAGCAACGGGGAGGAGAGGGGGGGGGGGCGGAACCCTGAGGAAGAAAGAAGAAAGGAGTGAGGGCAGTAGGAAGTACGGAGGAAAAGAAAGCTGAGCGAGACAACGAGAAAAAAAAATCCAATTTAAAAGAAAACAAAGGAAAACGCTCTCTCTCTCTCTCTCTCTCTCTCTTCTCTCTCTCTCTCTCTTCTCTCTCTCTCTCTCTCTCTCCTCTGAAACACACACACACACACACACACACACACACACACACACACACACACACTCACACACACGCACACTTACATACACACGCGCGCGCGCACGCACACGCACGCACACACACACACACGCACGCACACACACACACACACACGCACGCGCACACACACACACACACACACACACACACACACACACACACACACACACACACACACACACACACAACACACAACACACGCGCACGGGCACGCTTCAAGTCTGCGTGTGCGGTGTATAGAGGGAGAGAATTACTTACAAGCACGCGCGCGATCGGACACACACACACAGACACACACATACATACACACACGCGCACTCACCCACTCACACACACACACTCGCGCGCGCGCGCGCGCACGCACGCACGCACACACAAGCGCGTGCTGCGGACAGAGAGACCCAAGACTCAACACTCAAATGTTTTATTCATAAAGATCATATCCCCTTAGACACACTCCACTTCTTGGCTGCTTTATGGAAAAATAACCGTTGCTAACTGCTCAACAGTATTTTCATTTAATGGTGACATTAGCAAGACAAATTGGAAAAGACAACGTTTATTGAAATATTTTCCGGGACACATAAATTGGTCTCTGAAGTCTCTTTATACTGGGCAAGTCACCACGACAACTGTTTCCTCCTATGAATTTGGACATGATGGACAGATCACATTGCTACCACTTGACCGTCTTTAACAAAAAATAATGGGCGAAGATATCAGACACACCTATCTAAAGTTAATCATAATACGCTTCAATTTTGTCTATTTTCATCAATATATATGCACGTACACAGCGTAAATGGTTCAATAATCATAATACGCTTTAATTTTGTCTATTTCTCATCAATCTATAAGCAGGTATTCATCGTAAATGACTCAATCATAATAGACTTCAATTTTGTCTGTTATCAATCTATAAGCAGGTGTTCAGGGTAAATCACTTAATAATAATACGCTTCAATTTTGTCTATTTTCATTAATACATTAGCATGTCAACAGCGTAAACAACTTAATCATAATATTCTTCAATTTTCTCTATTTTCATCAATACATAAGCATGTAAACAGCGCAAATGACTTAATCATAATATGCTTCATTTTCGTCTATTTTCATCAATATATAAGCATGTAAACAGCGTAAGTGCCTGTACGTTCTA